>JAAXNX010001842.1:0-15851 GCA_036491905.1 Folsomia manolachei | reverse complement strand
GAGCACCCTACATTGCTGCAACCCCCACTACGGTGCACGGCCTAAGAAGTTTGAATTGTCAAGTGGTCTTTTCAACTTATCGCGAGGTTAGGCGTCCCGTAACAATTATCGTCATATAGGAATAAAGGTAAGCCGTGAGTGGGATTGAATTTTGTTACATTCTCCATTTCGTCGAATTAAATTTGACAAGTAATCGCAGTCAATTCGTATTCGTACTTTCGTATTTTGACTTTAATTTCTGTTTTATTTTTTGAGTGCAGAAGAGCTTACGTTAAACATGTGGGATTAAGTGGGTTTTCATTACAGCATCACATCGCAAAATATCTCGGATTCAATGCATTACATAGCCAAAAGTAAATATTGCATCATGAAAAATAAATGATCCAACCGAATCCCATTCCTTAGTCACCAAGTTCTGATGCTCTTTGATATGTAAAGTATGCGAAGTTTACTACATGCTGTGGGATGTTTTAACCAAGTTAAAGTAGTACACGTTGTTAACTTGAACTGGTTTTAATCAGTGGTTCTGTTTTTTAAGGATGTAATGACATTTATTTGCATAACGCAGCCGGCTTTACAGGAACATTCAGCCAAATGTTTCACTTCTTCGCAATCCTAGATTCTGGAGCTTTGACTTACTTAAGTTTAATTTAGTATGTTGCACAAAACTCCCACAAGACTAACAGCGTTGATGAATGCTCCAATTTCATGAAATTTGGTGGATTACAGATACGTAATAATATTCGCAATACAGATACTTGGCACAGTCGACACTTTCATCTGAGTTTAGTCATCTTTAACCAGTGATCTCTTTCACATAAATGTAGTGTGAATATTGTCATTTCTCAATTTCTCCAACGAAATTCAAGGCAAATTAGATTTAAAAGATTTTGCTTTGTTTCCTAAAAATGTCTCAGCAACAGCTAGGTAAGTGAAGAGACAACAGAACTTTAAAAATTTGCTTTGCAAACTTTCCCCCCACTCAATTTGCATTAAATTAAGCATTTATTAAAATATATGTCATACTGAATTTTCACAGAAACAAAGATTATGAACAGCCAAGCCCTCAACTTCATCTCAGAGCAGTATCAAGATTTTGTCGCGTCCGTGGGACAATTCTCTTGTTAGACGCCCACCAACGAGATCAGTCAACTCTACGTCGGATCCAACCCACAACGTTTTCTTGGAAGCTTTCAAATCCTTCTGCATTGTATGCTCACTTAATAATAAACAATTTTCTTGACTAAGTTTTGTATTTTTCTTAGAAACTTTGTGATAATATCTACATACCAACGGAGGCATGGGCAATTTCCTTTCTGGAAAGTAATCTAGAGTCCACAACTGCCGAGATTTGTAAAGGGGTCTATTTTTGCTGTTGGAATGTTCAAGTCATCGGAAACCAGGATATCGAGGAGATTTATAAGGGATTCATTTTCAGTATGTGAAGCAAATTTACTTTTTTTGAATTCTTGATTTACTTATTTGAGATTTTATTTGCTTTTTGCAGAAGCTGCTCTTTGGATGGTAGAAAACAATAAGAACAAAGATCCCTGGTCTTACAGGTGGGATATTAGCTATGAAATTTCGCCCACGCCCCAACAAATCGAAGACATGAATAGTGGGTTGCGGAAGTTTAAGGATTCTATTGTAAGCCAAGTAACCGCATTGCTTCGTATTTCATTTGTTACTAATTCATTCAGTTTTTTTTATTAAAAACACATTAAGGAGTGTTTGGACCACTCATTGAATAATGTAGCCGACAACCTCGTGGATCACGTGGCTGACCCTCCTCGACCTTCGTCTGATCCTCTTCCTCCTGGTGATCTTGACGACTTCCTGAAACATTTGCTAGGAGATGACGTGGTAAACGAGGGTGAAACTAATCCGGCGTCCAAATACTTGGAGATTTTTGGAGCATTCATGAAGGAAATGGAAAAGCAATCTGGAGTACTTTGGGGTGCCACAAATCCTGCCCTCATTTCTACCGCTTTGACTCTGGCCGTGATACCGTCCAACACTTATATTCGCGTGGATTGTGTTCCTTTCCACAATAACCGGTGGTACTGTTGCCTTTGGAAAGGACTTGACTAAAACAGCGGAGATATTATTCAACACTCATTTTTTGTTTGATTTCATTCAGCCCAGGAAGGCTCACACTTTCCGAAGTGTTAAAGATATCTCCCCATTTACTCGGTTGGCAATTTATCGTAAGTCAAACAAATCAAGGAAATTGTTTTGCATTTGCTTATGCTGTGGTCCATCTGTTCTTTGGCGTTCTATAAGTCTTTCCTAAATTACTCTCTGCATAATTGCAACCATTGTAAAGTGCTTTAATTTATTCTAGGCGGTGCTATGTTTTTGAAAAAGATGTGGCATGGAGAGATAGCGGGTTCTCGAACTTGTGATTTCAACCAAGAAATTCCGGATCACAACTGGTACCCTACAAAAGAGGAAATAGAGGAGATTGACAGCGGCTTGGAAAATTCAGCGAAGAATAAATTGAAGGAATTCGGGTATTTTGAACATGCAGAGTCAATTCGCAGTAATGGCGTCGGTGCAGAAAATTCAGACCCATCTGCAGACGACCAACAAGCAGGTCCTTCACGTGGTATCCAAGTCACTGCGTCGCCAATTCAAAGCGCTCCGTCTGCGGCAGAAATACTTGAAGAACAACCAGTTGATAATGAACCTCCCGAAGTGAACCTTGAGCTGGAGAACGCATTGGTAGGATGATTTGTCTTCAAGTTTTGGACAATTTCTAATACATTACTTTTCGAAATAGGCCATCACTGAATATACTGTGCCTGAAGAAGTGGTTACTCAAACACAGACAGTCTACACGACCAGTGGACAAATGCCAGCCGCTTCGTACTTATTTGACAAAATATTTGTATTAGTGGAAATGCAGCATTGCACCCTTAACGGCGATCGCGAGTTTAGAAAATTTAATCAAGCGAAAGTTGATGCGTTTTTCGGTAAGATTTAAAACCCTAAAATTAATTCTGACCCATAATTATGGCAGCTTAAATGATTTTCAGGTGTGATGCATCTAATTATTGAAGGAAGGATTGGAGTTTGGGACAAAAATAACTATACAAGGGAAAAATTATGTACAAAAATATTTTCAGAGCGTTGCACTCGGAAATATAGAGGGCCGAAGGCGAGAGTTGCTTTGTTGGCTAGGAATACCAGATAGTTAATTAATTCGTTAAACATAAATTCCTTCCAATGTGTTTGAAAGATTTATAAATAAAAAAATGAAAAAATAATACATAGTCAAGTACGATTTCAAGAAGCTCAAATTAAACATCGTCCACAATTTCCGACTATCAAGTTTACATCAGCAAAAGCTCGGAATTGAATTGAGGCTTTATTGTCTTTCCCCATTCAGTAATTACAGCATTCTTCTGCAGATGACTTGATGGGGAAAATCGGCAAAATTTTCACTGACTCGATTAGATACGAATGAATAAAGTTTATTGCATTGTTGATTCTCCACACTGGAATATTCAATCGCAAGACAATCATAATGAGTAAGTTATGGATATCCATGCTCCATAAACTGTACAGTGTGTCTAAGTTCAAGTTATCTGAAGCCATTAAATCTCAACATTTCGAGGTATTACTTATTTAGTTGTTTTGCTCTGGCTGAATTGCTCAGTTGCAATTCTTGAAGTAGTAAATGACAGATACTCTTAAAGTATTTCAGTAATTGGCGTTAGTAATTAACTAAGTTCCCAACTTTACCTGCCGTAAATCTACTGCAAAACTTTTAAAGCTAATTAATACTTACTTACACTTCTCCGGTAAATCCGAAACTGTCTGCAGGTTCATAACTTGCTCAGTAATACCCGGCATTTTATTGTTAGTTGTTATTTCCCTGAAGTGAATTGAGGATATTGGCTGGTTTTGAAATGGGGGACTACCGATATTTTTATAAGATATGGAATTTAAATACGTCACAAAGCCATTATTTTGAATTCGAAGTCATAGATGGGCCATATTGGCACAAGTATTTTCTATCCAATTGGTACTTTTGTTTAATTGCTGTTCCCATCTATCTTGTTACAATTTTTGGGATAAAGTTTATAATGTCGTCACGGAGTCCATTTAATTTGAAACGGGAACTCTTTGTATGGAATGCTGGACTTGGTATTTTCTCAATATTGGGATTTCTACGAACCATTCCTCGCCTGATTTCGATGCTTTCGGAAGATAATGGATTCTTTAATTCCATCTGCATCAAGTAATCCGTTACAACTTGGAACTAAGCATTTTGAAAGTACTTGCAAATAAAAGGCAATATTTAACTTCAGTTGGGAATTAAGTCATGCTTCTGCATTTTGGTATTTGGCTTTCACATTGTCCAAGTATGTGGAACTAGGTAAGATTAAATTTACTACAACTTTAAATAATGTCAAAACAATTATTCGAGCATTTTGTCTGAATTTCTGGATCGGCGTAGGCGACACGGTTTTTATAGTTTTGAGGAAAAGACCACTGGTATTTCTACAATGGTAAGATACACTTGTTGGTGTATTTACAAATTTTTTAAACACAGCGTAATTTTTTCGGGAGTCTACTTTATTTTATGCAAAAAAGGGATAAGTACTTGGCTTAAGTACTACGAGTTTCCCGATCGGCAAAATGTTTTGATTTTTAATTTTCGGAGTCTACTTTATTTTATGCAAAAAAGGGATAAGTACTTGGCTTAAGTACTACGAGTTTCCCGATCGGCAAAATGTTTTGATTTTTAATTTCTTATCTTGATTATGATCCACAGGTATCACCACATCATAACATTAATTACGGTGTGGTTAAGTGCTGCAATTCTTGAGCCAGTTGGTAGTTACTACATCATAATGAATTATGGCGTTCATAGGTAATACGACTAATTCCACACGTTCTAATCTGTAAAAATTAATGCAGATTTAAAAACTTTTTGCAGCCTAATGTATCCTTACTTTGCTCTGAAAGCTCTGGATGTTAACATTCCACGTTGGATTTCAAATATAATCACAACTCTCCAGTTAACACAAATGCTGGTTGGATTCTATTTGAATGCTTACACCACATACCTTTACGGTTAGAGTTTAAAACGCAAAAATTATTTCGGACCTGACTGAGACCTGAATTACAAATCTTATTGTATTGTCCTCTACAGCAACTGGAACGGGTTGTCTTCGGGACGAATTTCTCATGAAGCTGAACCTCGTGGTGTACGGTTCCTTTGTAATTCTTTTTGGAAAGTTATTCCTCAATGTCATAACCAGGTCCAAACATTTTAAGGGGAAGTCTTGGAATGGGAAGGTGGAATAAGTCAGACTTGTCTTGTTTTAATGAAATTAGAGAATTAGTAAACATTGCATCATCCTATCTCTGCTGACCTGTTGTTTATTTTTGGAGTAGAATATTTTGCAAATGTAATTACTTGTCAGAAATATTTGATAAATCAAACCTTGCCTCCATTTGTTTTATGAAGCATTATTTCTTTTTTGTTTTCAAGCAAATTGTAGCTACAANTGTCAGAAATATTTGATAAATCAAACCTTGCCTCCATTTGTTTTATGAAGCATTATTTCTTTTTTGTTTTCAAGCAAATTGTAGCTACAAAAAGTGGATATTAAAATAACTTTGGTTTTTTGTTTTAATAAAAATTGCCGTAACCCACCGTTTGGATGAGGGCTGAGCCCAAAACCGTAGCGTTCATGTTCATATTAGGTTGAGATGTGGATTCAAACAATAATCCGGAGGATGCAATCAAATCCAGTTAAATTGCGACACGAAATTACTCAGTAGCACTTGAATAAGCATTCGAATAAAGCGGAGTCAATCAAGAAAGTTACTCAAATCTAGAAGATATTGCATTGACCAACTTGGGAAAGCATGTACATAACCAGAATATTCCTTGTTAGTTTGTAGAATCAAGGAACTTCTTTTAAAATAGAGTTTTTGTGCACTTACTCGAAGGCCAGAAATAATTATTAAAATGAATTAAGTGCGTCTTTATGGTAGTTTTATATTTCTTTCGGATTGATAGAAAACCAATGATAAACAAATAAATTTTTAATTGGATTGATAATTTCATTGCTAAATTATAGCTAATTAATTCCAAAAAATAGTTTAACATGAGAAATAAGGAATTCTAAATAAATAAATAAACAATTAAAATAGTGATTTGAGAAATCTCCAGTTCAGCAATAAAAGCAGATAACAACCAAGCTTGTGAAATTGCAAAAGTTTTAATTAAACGACTCTACAACTAAACAATTTGTAATGGTTCTAGATAAATATCTTGCAGTAGAATTCCCTCAATTTACTTGTTTTAAGATTACGATTATTTTTATAACTTTTTATTTCTGCCCAAGTTCATTTGAGATGGTATAATTAAAACACAATAGGCACGGGAAGTTATATTGAACTTCTACTCTAGTAAATGCCACCAATTTCACAACCATGATATGAAATAATTAGAATGAACAATGTTCATGCAGTATTTGTTTCTGCGTTAAAAGAGATATCCACCACTAATAAGAAACAGTTAAAATATTCTCCACGCGTCATTAGGATTAGCATCAGGGATTAAATCCAACAAGAATAAATTGGCAAAAATACTTGGTTTTTAATTATAATTGATTAGTAGTTGATTTAGTGAGAGTTTCCCCAGGCAAAAATAAAAACAGATGCATGTTGATAAGCTGCACGTGGTTATATGTAGGCTGCACAGTATTTCATTGGATCTGTGATGATAAATCTAATGTTGTATGTCCAATTGAAGTTTTACTATTCAAAGAATCATGGCTGATATTTTTTTCTATCTCCATACTCTCATCTCTGGGAGTTGTGGGCTGATGCATTTCAAAAACTTGATCTAATACAAATTCCATCTCAATCATAATTGATTGATTCAAACGATCGAAAAGTTGTCTAGTTTTGATGCAACCAGAGTCTGCTATTATGGCGAAAGTAACGTATCCATTATAGGTCACTATTCCAATTGATATTCCTGAAAAAATGTAAAGATAATTAAAAGAACTTGGAATTTCATTCATTTGCTAAAAAACCAGTAGTCATCTCACCACTAGTTTGTCTCCATAACGAATTCCAACCAACTATATCGGTGATTGGAATCCCAAACATTGTCTGAGATGTTACTGGTCCAGGTATATTTTGCTAGTGACAAAGTTGCAAGTTTTCTGACATCAAAAATCAGCTCATACAACTTCACTGGCAACTTGTCCGCAACAATATTATGCATTTGTTGGAAAGCTTTAGGAGTAATATGACCAAGAGCTCTTTTATATTCTGTGCGAGAATCCTCCAATTGTTCCAGAAGAGTCCTTGGGGTGAAATTTCAGTTTGTATCGCATAATTGTCCTGCGAGAAAAGTAGCTCTTATTTTTTATTTTATTTTTTTTATTTTTTATAAGTTACAAATTACAACTAAAACTACGGCCCACTTACCAATGATTAGTAAGCTCTTCGTCTGGATAAGGTGGACTTGGAATGGATCCCGTAATATGGAGCTTTTTAGGAAGATTAGATAACCCATAATTTTCTGTAATAAACTTTTCCAACCCTCTTCCAACCCCGGTTAGGAAGGCATGGGTCAGTGAAAATCCCAGTTCTCTCAATGGTTGACGATATCGTTGCAGAGAAATTCGATTCAGTCCGTTACACCACCAGTGTGCATCAAAGTGAGAATAGTTTTGTTCGCTCATCAAGACATTGTCTTCCCTAGTTGTCCAGAGATGCCTGTTTGATAGGTATGGAGTTGCGTAGGCGATTTTCATAAAGGTTAGAAACTTGTGCCAAGAGTTTTGTTGCAGAATTGTGTTTGAAGTTTTGTAGTTCACGTCTAGTTGGATAACGTCCTGTCCAGAATGTCCCAAGGAGTCCAATGCTGACCAAAATTTCAATAGACATATTCCATCCAAAAGAATGTGATGCGTGCGGAATATTATGGAACATCCCGTTCTGGCCATTTCCTCTGAGGAAGCTCCCTCTGAACATGGGGTGACCACAATAATTTCCCAAAGAGGTTCCCCAGGACGAAATGGTTTCCTTATGATTCCTTCCACGAAGCGGGGCACATCCATGGACTGATTGTGGATGAAAGTAATTTGGTTTCGGATGTCAAAGTTGTCAATCCTTTTCCAAAATAGGAAGCCCATCCACAATTCAAGGGAATAACCAAGTTTTGCATACTTCCGAACTGCGTCATTTTCTCCGCTTTTGGAGGTTGTCAAGTCATAGATGGATTGAAGATGAGATGTCACGGTTGACGGGTCCGGCGTACCGGTTAAGATTAGCCAGTGGATCATTGTTGAAGTTGGACTTTTGAGTATTTTATCCGGACTGAAAAACGAGCTCAATCCGGTAACTGGCGAAACAAAGATTTGGGGAAATTTTTTGTTGGCAATGAAGACGGATAATTTCAACCAAATGAAGGATCCAATAATAATGTATGGATAAATGTATAGTGACAGGGTTATTAGGAGGAAAACGGCAATTTGTTTTAGTCGCAGTAGTAAAGTTCCCATCTTGAGATCGCACCGAGTTCTTTATGAAGGCTAAGTTTATGAAACTTTGCTAATTTTTATAAATTGTATTAAAGTTTGGATCAGATGAGAAATCCAAGTTGTTTGGTATGCAAAGAATTTGCAAAATGCTGAGAATATTCTGGTTATGATGGTGAAGGGATGTGAATTTCGTCGTTAGCCTTGTAAACATGTGACTATCATACTTTTATGTTTTTGTTGCAATCAAAATAATTGACATAAATAAAACTAATCCTTAGTAGTTGTTTAATTGATAACATAATGCAGCAGTAACGACGCTTGTGAATTACAAAACACAATTTTATTGCAACAAACTCTTCATTCAACAAGTAATGTAAGAGTATTTCCAGCATTGTCATCTCGTATTGGAGGAAAGCATAAAGGTTAAATTTTATCTTTTGCCAATTTTAGCTGTCAAGTTGTTTAAGGTAATTCCGTCAAAAATTGAAACGAACTCACTTAACATAAAGTACAAGCATTACACCAATGATTACATATGTAATAGCAATGTGGGATTTGCACAAGGAACACAATTCCCTTATTGAACCGGTCACAATCTAAATCTTCCCGAGATTACGTGCTGATGCAGCTCTTTGGATAGTATGATATACTTCTCATTCTTCAAAATGTAAATGGGATCCTTAATCATTTCAATGTTAAAACCTTCTCGTCGTAAATCCACTTTTCGCAACTTGAATGAAATAAAAAAATATATGACAACCATCCAATTTTTAACATAGCTTCGTAACTTAAGATACCTTGAATGTTCCTGTAAGACAGTGGGAAATTGGAAATGATGTTAATTGCCTTAACTTTTAGCAGAAATTCTTTTGTTCATATCATTGCTTACCCGTCATGATCATCTCTTTGTGGAGGACGCGGAGGAATAGGGGTCTCGCATAGGATGGGAGTTTAAGGTTGACTTCAGTCGCAAGTTTTTGAAAATCTAAATTTCCTTCGGGGTCTGAAATTGTTGCCATTCCAACTCGTCCTTCCAATCCGGGCACTTCCACACCGTAAACGACACATCCCTTGATCCCGTCTATTTGTGTGATAACTTGCTCCACTTCTGTGGTGGATACATTCTCACCTGGAATTGGGATGAGCTATTAAGTTTTCAAGAACATTTCCATAGTAATAGAGATCAACCATGGGTTTTACTTACCCTTGCACTTAAACGTGTCTCCCATCCGATCCTTAAAGTGCAGGTATCCCCACTCATCCATGCTTAACAAATCACCTGAAAGCATTAATTTCAACTAATTACGGAATCTAAAGTTAAAATTAAATCACTTAAACAAGCTCGCCACTCGCCTACCTGATCTAAACCACGAATCGCCTTTGGCTCTCACATTAGTAGCAATCTTCTTAATTGTCGCGTTTTTGTCCGTGTATCTAATTTCATAGCTTATTTCAGGACCTGTGTATTTTATGCTACGGCATTAACTTCTTACCCATCAGACTGAAATAAAGGATGAGATGAAATCTTTCCGAGCATTTCACCCGGCTCCCCAACTCGGCATTTGATCGCAAAGCCATTCTGATCTCGAACAAGTTCTCCTGATTCATCAACCTTTGCGAAAAAGTATGGAAGGAAATTGGATGCCCACACAGGGAAGTGGCCACAGGCTCCGACGTGTCCTTCGATATTCACTGAAATCCCAAACAAGGGATCTTTTGTATTGGTTTATTATGGAAGAAAATGACAAATGAAAATAATCACCCTTCCATATCTTACTTTGATGGCAATTACTTTCAGTTGCTCCATAAACTTCTTTGATCCTCACGTTTTTAAATCGGTTCACGAATTTACGCCAGATCGTTGGATTTACCCCGTTTCCAAAAAATGTTGTTACTTTATGATTGTCATTCGTTTCCGGTTGATTGTAGAGGCATCTAAGAAATTACATACATTTGAACTAATGCCGTAGTAATAATCGTCTACTAATGTGTCCACAGATTTTTTTAATTATCATAAATATGTCCACTAATTATCAAAAATAAAAGCTTGACATTATGAGCTACCTTATAATCTCGCCCACATACTGACTTGCTGTTGCGTTATACTTGATACATTGTGACCAGTATTGGGAAGCAGAAAACTTTTTAAGTATGACTTGAGGCACACCATGAAATATTGCCGCAGTCACACCCAACACACCACCGGCTGCATGATACAATGGGACCGGTGTGATTAAAATGTCCCGTCCAGATTTTAATCCTGCCGTCACAGCGCATGAAGACATTGTAAAAATCCTGGAGAATAATATAGCATTTTGGTGATTCCAAATAAATGACAGGATTATTTAACAATGCAACATTTTTACCGTGATTGTTTAACAATACTAGCTTTAGGGAGGCCAGTTGTTCCACTGGTAAAGAGCATTAAAATTGTGTCATCACCATGCAATTTCTCGTCACAAGTAGTGGGTGAGGTGGATGTGGACTCCAACTCTTTTGTAAGATTGGTAAAAGGACGCCCTACCAGTGGGGTGTACACTGGGTTTCTATCCTCCAAGCAGTAAAAATCAAGATTTTTGAATCCACCAGAATCTATGACTTGTTGGATTGCTGGTCAAAAACAAAATTATTGAAAAACTTAATAAACATTGATGATGCAGATTTTTAATTCACATTAAAACATTTGTGGCAGGAAAATTACCTGGAGTCATCTCGCTCCCATAAATTATGCATTTTGGATTAACAACTGCAACACAATGTTCCAGACTTTTGAGACGAATGCTGTGGTATGGAATATTTAAAGAATTCACATAAAAAGCATTCACATAATTTATCTAATAATATTTTGCATTTTAATGCTATTAAAAACAATGCTTACTTAAAGTTGATGAGTCCTGAAACCACTCCAATCTAAAATGATAATGACAATTAAGCTATGATAAAGGTGTCAAACCGCGTTGAGGACACTTACTGTAAAGACGCAGCCATCAGTCGTATATTGGTACTTATCATACTTACCCGACTCAATCCCAACCAGGTGCAAATATAGTCTGGCCTATTTTCCATTAGTAACGCCACAGTTTCTCCCTTCTTAAATCCCAAGGATTGGAAATAGTTCCCGATTTTGTAGGATAGCTCTTGAACCTGATTTCGGAATCATTTTGATTAATCCGTATCCTATGGATTGAATTACATCGAATCTTACCTGGTCATAAGTCCAGACTTCATCTTCAAAATAGAAGCATGGTTTTCCTCTCCTCTTTTTCATTTGACCATCAAAGTATCGAGCCGCAGTTTGATTCGTGTATTTAATATATGACAGGAAGAAGTAAAAGTTGACAAGTATCCACGATGCACTGTTTCAGAATTAAGAATAATTGTAAGCATTTTAGCTTCGTGCTGTATATCAAACAAACTTACTGAATATCTCGGGGCAGCGTTTTAATGCAAACGTATAAAATTCTGCGGTGGAGAAAGGCTTGAATAACGGCATAAAATGCCACAAACCAGAGTATTACGGTTAGCATTTGTGAAAGTTGTATGAGTTTGAAAAAAACGTCTTTCAATTTTTCGGAAATTAAAATTTTTAATACTATTGAGCACAAAATCAAAATATAAGATCATGTAAATTGAGCCGACAAAAAATTTATTGTTTTGTTCGAAATGATACCCAATTATTTATTGCACAATTTCAAAAGTGTGCAGTAATCAATCATTAAAATGAACTAATGATGTTACTGTATTAAATTCTTTATTTCTTTAGCCAAATAATCTAATTCCGATTGCTGGGAGAAGGATTGCTGGAACCAATAAATTTATAATTGCATTGATAATGAAAATAAAGAAATAATGAGTAATGATGGTAGCATTGATGCAATGAGTTCTTTATACAATAAAAAAATTTATAATAAAATGAGAAAACCTCCGCATATTCTAATTGCAAATTTTTTAAACATTCATTTAATTGAAGACTTGCACAACAATATTGTCTTCTATCGCTGGAAAATCCTGCAAAAATTGCCATTGAATCCAAACTTTTATTTTATTCAGTATCATTCTAATTAGAATGCTATTAATTTATCTCTGTATATTCATTCACATTAATAGCCTTTTAATCTATAAAAATAAGAAATTAGATAACTTTTTACTCTTGGATTTTCCATTCGGGTAAAGATCAATGCCAGGTAGTTTTTTATTACAAAGTTATGAGGTTAGTTGGGCAATCGTGCTAGTGAAAACAGATAAGATAATCAGCAATAAAACTATATTCTAGGAAATCGTGAGTAAATTATTTTTTCAATTCCATTGTGGGATTTTGCATACTTTTGCACACTTTCGTATCTACATAAAATGTAAATCTAGCTTAAATGCTAGATTTTATTGGAAAATTGTCATTAACTATATTGAAAACCTCCAGTGCAGCATCATATAGCCCGAGCCAGAGTGTAGGTTGTTGTTGACGCGTTTAACAAAGTGTTCAAATCATTCACAACAACCAATTTGACATGTGTACAAAATTTCAAGTGACTTGTTTTGCATGTGGTAAAAATCTGGAGTCGATATCATTAGTAGAACGGCTGGAATCGTGTTCCAGACAGACGGACGGACAGACAGACGGCCTCAACTGTTACATAAGCACTTCGCCTCTGGCTCGGGCTAAACAATGTCCTCTTAGTATGTTTCTAATTCCACACATATCTCGTGGTAAACTGGCCTTCAAGTTTCAAAACGTCCGACCATTATTGGTTGCTTATTCTAAATGTCCTATTTGGTTAGGCGAATAGGTGTCAAATTTTCATTTAATCTAAGTTATTTTATGCCTGTGCAGAATGTTTTGCTTTTTTGAAATTATTGTCAGTTGTTGACATTTTTAATTTTTATAGTACCGATAATGAAACAAGTACAATGTCCGTCTGTATGAACTGACCCAAAACAAGTGTCCATGAATATCCAAACTATTCATCTTTTAATTACTACCTACAAGCTTGCCTCTGCTCCAGATAACCAGCTATTCGTTTACTAGTCTTGAGAACTAATTGAAGTAACTAAAAATTGCATCCTTTAAGAAGACTGAGAACTTTTTTTTTACTGTCATTATTCGTTACCTTCCGCAAAGGTAACTTGACTGTTGATCTGGAAACAAAAACTGAACTCTGTGTAACTCCTTGCTCTTGATTACTATGGGTACGAAAAAATATCTACATGTATTGATTGATAGACAATAAAGCTTATACTTGTGTTCCATTTACTTGAATTGCCTCAAATTCAGCCGGGTTGGAGGCTTGGGTAACTGTGGCGATTTGATGACAACGAGGGATTGCGCGCTTTGGTTTTGGCAGAGTCCTTGAAACGTTGCCGAACTACTCGCCAATTGATTGTAATTGTTGGGACTTCAGTTTCTAAATTGAACAAGTAAGTCGTTGGCTACAAATTAGCCATACATTCTTTAAACATGTGAGTAAACTTGGGTAATGAATCCATGTAGGAAGAAGCTTGCAAAAGTGTTTGATGCCACAATAAAAATAGACTCACGAAAAAATGGATTACGCGATCATGTTTTGGGGCAGGGGTTGTGCCTTTCTGTCCCCCTTGTCCGGAAATGCATCTATTTAAACTGCAATCTTGTCGTAAGACGACAGCAAATTGTATTTGCAGGGAATAAAACAAAGGTGTAATGTTCTATCCTAAATCTCCAGGCTTTCGTAAATGCGGATCACCTCTTTGATTTAGATGCCAAAAAAGGAGCGGTCCATTTTTTGCGGAATAATGGTGGAACTTCATTCCCAGTGATTGCGTTGTACACCCCATCGGAAGAAGCGTTCGGCTTGACTATGGCTAAATTGAATGCTGGTAAAATCTGGTTTAAATTAAAAAGTCACTCCAGAATTTTCTGTATCCATCCCCATACAAATTTCACTTATTTTTAGGAACAATTTCCTCCGAATGGCATCTTGGAATCGGTATGACAAATGTTATGAAGGATTACTGTTGCTCCATTTCGGATGAGCTTTCAATGTCGGCGTAAGTAGGGACTTGATTGAATATTTTTCCATTGATTTTATACAAATATGACGACACCTGCACTTTAAAATATATGTAGAAGCACCAAGAAACTTCTGTTTTTACATTTTGAAGAACATCTCACAAACGGGTTGGCATCACTTAATTGCGAGGAATCCGCAGGAACTTCTTTTACAAAGGTTGATGATTTGCACGATAAGATTTTATAAAATTTATGCAAACTTTGCCAATGTATGTTATTACATTTATAGGCGGCTTACAAGTATTTTGAAGATTTGACTCATTCAGTGGTAAACCTAGACAATGATGAAGATGGTGTGCGACAGGTTGGTAACATTAAGCTAAAAAGTTACCCAAACATGACTAACCAAACGTTTATACTCCTTCAGAACTCTCCGGACATCAATGACTGTCCCATTGCAATTGTGGGAATGGCTTGCCGTTTTGCGGGATGCGAGAACAAGGAGCAATTTTGGAATATGTTGATGAATAAGGAGAACGGAGTACGAATCGTACCAGAGAACCGTTGGCCACCGGAAAGATTTCCAGGCAGGTTACCCAAGTGTCTTGGGAAACAATGTCACAATATATTTATTTTAAGTTTTTAAACATTTTACAGGACTTGACCAAAGCTACAAGCTTTCGAAAGCATGCTTCATGGATTCAATTGATGGTTTCGATGGATCATTTTTTGGCATGAGCCCATACGAGCTTGAGTTCACTGAGTAATACATTTTAAAATGCAGTTATAATTGTGCCTACAATCACGTAATTACGGAATAAACTAATTTTGCCTATTCAAATTCTGACCAGCCCTCAACAAAGGTTGTTACTGGAAGTGGCATGGGAGTCATTGGAAGATGCTGGAATCAACCCACATTCACTCAATGGGACAAATACGAGTGTATTTGCTGGATCTTGGCTACAAGGTTATAAAGAAGTTATGTTGCATCAGGGAGACCCCGACTTTTATCGGGCCTACATGGGCAACAGTTTCGGGGCTAGTGCGGGTCGTCTATCCCATTTTCTGGGAACCACAGGACCCAATATTGCAACTGAATCGGGTAATTTGAAAAGTATATGATATAAATTATGGCTTTTTTCTAACCGGGACTTGGTTCTATGTGGGCCTAGGTTGTTCTTCGTCCATGGTGGCAGTTGGACTTGGTGTTAATAATCTGAGAAGAAAAACCACGGATCTTGCACTATGTTGCGGAGTGAATCTGTTGACGGGTCCATATGTTCCGGAACGATTCTCCATCACATCACCGGAGAGTTCTGAAGGAGTATAAACGTTTGGTTAGTCAT
>JAAXNX010001841.1:0-15852 GCA_036491905.1 Folsomia manolachei | reverse complement strand
CAGTATTTATCGGTCCCTTATCCATAGCCGAAGTGTTCACCATCATGACAGATGACGTAGCCATCGGTATTGGTGGAGTAGAAGAAGAAGAAGCATGTGTTCGAACTTTGTCGAGATATGCCAATGTCGCGTCATTGCTAGAATTTATCATCGGTCCCTTTTCCATAGCCGAAGTGTTCACCATCATGGCAGGTGACGTAGCCATCGGTATTGGTTGATAATAGTTGTCGGTAGAGTTACTCCTCAAGTCACCCTGTAATTTTTGTCGCTTGCGTAACTCCCTGTCCTCCTGAATGAACACGGGATGCGACCGACGCCAATTAACAGGTTGTTGATAAACATCAGACGTTATTTCACGGGCTCTCTTTTTAGTGGATAGGTCCAAGGGTTCCACAAATTTAATAGTGCTCCGTTCCAGCCGTTGTTGTTCTCCATCAAATTGATTCATGTTAGTGTCGTCAATGGGCATAGTTAAGTCCATCGGTTGTGACTGGGTGAGTGCAATTGATGAAACATCGCTATCAAATCCTTGTTCTTCTAAATCTGCGCAATTCTCCACGACTGGCTGATCATCTTTTGACAGTTCTCCCATCAAGGTCTCTTCCAAATAGCGAACAGCCAAATTAAGTTCCGTAATGTCATCCCTCGCCCTGACTGCTCTTCTGTTTAACTTGTTCCTGCAATTTGGACATTTTGCATCCGCCTTTTCAGTCAGGGTAATGGTTTTGATGCAACTGCTACAAAAAATATGACCACATTTCATCTGGGAGGGTTGTGTAATTGGATTATAACTGCAACAAACAAAATTAAACCATTTACAAATTGTAAACAACGCAATGCAATCCAACCAAATAATTCGATACATTACATTAGTTTGTGTTCTCTTCACACTTACCAAATCGTACAATCAAACAAGCTCACAAGACTTTTTAGCATCCTCTCCACTTGACATTTTCCGTGCTTATCCTCCATCGCAGGTGTACTCCTCCTCTCCTGGGAGAGTAACTGTTAAATTAAAACAAAATTAAAGTTATCATTATTATGCAAACTTATATTCTTCCACCAAAGTCTTACCTCAAAATAGCTCAGCTTCAGCTAGGAGGCTCACTTAATCCATGCAACTAGACTCGCTAATAGTGTTCAATTTAAATTGGCAGTGCCACAAATTTTGCACTTTACAAAGACTTTAGCCGACTTTTGTGCACTTGAACTAAATTGACAGGAATTGGCTCCATTTTACAACTTTGGCGCCATCCCGTCGCGTCCTCTGCACTCGGATTCAGCCATGATTTCATTCTCATCGATCATCCTTTGCTCGTAAAAATAACAAAACGATTTGTTTCAATTGTTTATTTTTGAAAGAATTAAAATTAATTTAATTCATAAAGATTGGATTGAGATTTAGTAAATTTTGTGGAACTGCAACTGACTAATACTCGTGCTACATGTAAATGCTGTGTAAGTGTGACTGGAAATTCGTAAATATTTGTGGGGACCGCATTATTTTTTTAAGTTGTTGTTCAAAACATTGTTTATATACTCGTTCAGTCAGATAGTGTTTGATCACCTCGGTTAATAGAGTACTGAAAATTAGTTTAATCTGACTAATACTCGTGCTACATGTAAAGGCTGTGTAAGTGTGACTGGAAATTCGTAAATATTTGTTAACCAATTTGTGGGGACGCATTATTTTTTAAGTTGTTGTTCAAAACATTGTTTATATACTCGTTCAGTCAGATAGTGTTTGATCACCTCGGTTAATAGAGTACTGAAAATTAGTTTAATACCTGCAATTAGAAAACCTACCATTTGGTTAAACGAAATAGAAGAATGACGACGGGTGACTCTGATTCGGGGTCATCTGCCGGAGGGGATGATAGCACACACAGTAACGACGACATGAATAATTCCTTCAGCTCTCCTCCAGCAACAAGCTCAACGTGGCCTCAACAAGAAAATGGGGGTAGCAGCAGCTTTGCCTCCGAGCAGGAAATTATAGCTATGCGAGGATTTGGTAAATTAAACGACATCATATTTTACATCATGCAAGTCTGAGGAGTAATTACCTTTTGTCTGCAGGTCCAGGAGGGCGTGTCAGTGCGAAGAGGGTGGAAGTGGATACACATGTCATACAAGTGGCCAATATTGCTCCACAAGCTACCAAGGAACAGATGCAAGCTTTATTTGGCTATATTGGGAAAATTGAAGACTTGAGACTTTATCCGACCATGTGAGTGTTTGGGCTTTATAACCGTTAATAATTTGTACTAAAATTATTGATTTTTTAAATTTAGGGACATTGGTATGCAACACACCTCAAAGATTTGTTTCGTCAAGTTCAGAGATACTGCGTGTGTGGGTGTCGCTCAGCATTTAACTAACACCGTTTTTGTGGACAGAGCTCTTATTGTCATTCCTTACACTGATGGTGAGTTATTGAGAATTGCTTATTTAAAGGTTGGACATTAAATTATTTTACATTTATGTATAATATATAGGCGAAGCACCCGATGAAGCTAAGGGTATTGAGCTGCTAAACAGTGGATCGGTTCTTCCAGGTTGTTTGAAATAGTTTAAATAATTCTAATTTTAGTTAATATTTTTAATACCTTTTGTATAGGAGTTGCTGACCCAAAATTACCACAACACGTCACGAGTCAGGTATGATGACGGTTTTACTCGCACACCCATTGTGGTAGATTTAGTGTAATGAAGTTTATATGTAATTAATTTGTTTCAGTTGGAAGGAATGCCACCATTGCAGGTTGTTGTAACGTCAGACCCAAAACTGGACGAACTTCAGCTTCCTCCGTACCCTAATCTTCCTCCATCATATGATTCCAGGCGTATAGAAGAAATTAGAAGAACGATAATGGTAGCAAATATTGATCCTGAAGTAAGTTGAGCTGCTTAATTGTATATTCATTCATACTTAACGATTGTTTTTTTTTACATAGGTAACTGCCCAAGATTTGCTAGAACTTTTCGGCAACGCGGGGGAGATAAAGTATGTTCGGATGTGCACGAGAGACAACGACCCACTTCTTTATGCCTTGGTGGAATTCACTGAGCAACCTTCTGTGCTCTCAGCTCTTCAATGCAATGGGACAGAGATGGGGTCTAAACATATAAAGTAAGTGTTCAAAGCTTGAAATTAATCTTACACCCAATGCATACGCCAGGTTTCTCGACGAAAAGTATAGATGAGGAATAAATAAGTGAAATGCAGCGAATAACTTTCTTATTTAGTCTTAGTCCTAAGCGTGACCCTGAATTACGACGTGTGGCACTGAAGAAACCCCCCCCCGCCCCACAGTATTTCCCACTCATTCTCATTCTACAATGGAGCCACACTGCAGTTGGTTTTTTCCCATTTTCTTTCTTGAATGTTATGCAATTTTATTTTATTTTAATTCCTTGCAGCATATTTTCGTCATCTTGCCTTAGTCATATTGTATGTAATAAGTGCGTTATATACTGCGAACAATTATGTAATATGCTAAATATCTCATAATCGGATAAATCTGAAGACATTTCTCTTTTTGGTTTTTTTGTGTGTATCAGTGTTGTTGTGGTGGAGCCTACCTACTATTCAAACAAAACACCCATCGGACACCGGAGGATTGGATAAACAAATTGAACTGAATGCGAATTATTGAACTTGGCTCTCTGTAATTGGCTAATGCATTGGTAATGAATGAATCTTGGATAGATACAAAAAAAGGTTTCAGAAGCACTAGCGGCTGTTTAATTTTTTTTCAAATCCATTTTTCCATTAAATTTTCGATTTTTCATACTACTACTGAGAATCATGGTTTATACATCAAAAGTGATGATGTGCGTTTCTTTTTCTTTGTTCTGTGTGTGTTAAGGCACAGTCTGACTGAACTGAATTAAAGATGCTGGGTGGACCCATACGCCCCACCACTCGCTAGATCACTTCACACTATCTTGACACAACCAGTCGCGTGCGTAATTAGAAGTGAGTACTTCCAAAATATAATCGTTCGTATAGTAGTTTTCTACTCGTTTCATTGTATCTTCGAAATCATTGATATTCGTCAAGTTATAAGCTGTAATTTGATTTATACTTTGTTATGTTATATGACCAGCAGTTAACAGGAGTTGGATCCATTCCCCCCCACAATGCCTACTCGTCTCTGACAAATCATCTTAGGTTTAAAGCAATATTTTAATCCTTATTTTTTTATGCACAGGGTTTATCATTCAACTCAGGCGATTGTGAAGCCACAGGCCAAGACGAATGAAGCTGCACAAAAGGAAATTGAGGAAGCTATGACAAGACAGGCCCAAAACCTTATAACCCAAGGATTAGATACCAATGGTAAGTTTAGTTAGAACCAGACTCCAAAACACATTATTGTAACAAACTTTGAATTTTTTTGTAGGGGCTAAAGAAGTTGGTAAAACTGCCAGCCCTCCTCGTGGTCGACATACGGGTAGTCGTATCATACCGACTAGAAGGTCAAGAACTAGGAGTAGAAGTCCTCGCAGACGCTCAGGATCTAGGTCAAGAAGGCGACGATCCAGGTTCGTACTTTCTCCTTTGCCTGTTTTGTGTAGTTATATTGTTAATCTATGATTGATTGTAGAACTCGAAGTCGCAGTCCTCGCAGATCTCGTCGAAGTAGCAGGAGTCGTAGCCGAGGCCGTGTTCTACGTAGTCCCTGGCGTCATCGAAGCAAAAGTCGAAGCAAGGAGAGAAAACGTAGCTCCAGCAAATCCCGTCGATCTAAACGGTCCAGCTCCAAGGACAGAGTTGTCATTGTGGAACGAGACAGATCAGATCGACGGAGAGAGAAGGAAAAGGAGAAGAAATCAAAACGAGATAAAGACAGGGATAAGGACAGTGAAAGGAAATCTAAAGACCGTGACCGAGATAGTAAGGACAAAAGAAAAGAAAATGGAGTTAAATCAGAAGATCCGATTCCCGTAAGCTTTACAATACTCTAAAATTCATTGAATTCAGTTTTTTATACAATTCAACAATTCTATTATTATTTAGAAGGAGGAAACTATTAGTAAGGAACGTAGTGATCGAGAAAAGGACAGGGGAGATCGGCATAAAGATAAGGATCGAGAACGTAAAAGAGACAGAAGAAAGTCACGTTCAAAATCTCCTAGCAAAGATAAGCGCCGTTCTACAAGGTCGGGGCTAAGTTTATTCTATTTGTCAGAAGTATTTAAGTTTAACTAATATTCCTAGTTTGAACGTTTTATTTATTTTTATATTTTCAGCCGTGAAAGGAAGAAACGGTCCAAGAATAAGAAGAAGAAGCGGGGTGACAGTGATAGAGAAGGAAGTGTTGACACTCGAACTAGTACCAGCCGTAACAATAGTGTGGACAAAGATTTACTTCCTATGGACGTGGATTTTGATTAAATCTGTAGTGTTTTGGAATAGTTTTTCTATAAATTGTTTGACTCATGGCCCTTCCTTGGTTTATAAGTGTAAATATATTTACAAATTATAACTAACTCTGTAGATCAGATTAAATCTGTTGTGAATGTAACTACGGATTGTGTGGTGATTCTGAGTCTGCTCTTGATAGAAATAGAAGTTATCGAGTAAAATAGTGGCATCATTACAATTTATAATTTAGCTATTATTATATTTAGTCTTTAGCCCTTATAATGAATCGTCTGAATAAAGAATGACCGGCACATTTACTTGGAGTTGTAAATTCTTTCATGTGAACATGAAACTAACTAACTAACTGAATGACATCATAACCTTGACTTTGAATGGCTGAATAAAGTCAGCTTTCCATGCGATGGTTGACTATACCAGAGTATACTTTTTTGTGACATTAAGTATATGAATACACTAAAGAAAACAATCCGGTTTGTCGGCTTCTTGCCTTGTGATACTACGCGAAACTGTTTTCATTCAATTCCCAATTTTTATAAATTACGAAATATTAAAAAAATTGTAGACAAAGCTAAAATCCAATGTCGAAAGACGTTCTCCGCATAGGGGTGCTAACAGGTAGTTTGATGAAACATACAATTTATTGTCCAGAATTTCCTAATTCGAGTCGTATTCCTTCTAAATTTCATGTTTGATTAAAAGTGAGTGACCGATGCTCTGATGGAGAAAGTCTGGACGTGAGTGGGGACACTTTGGTCAAATTTATAAAATCCGAATGGCCCCAGGGCAAGGTTATCGTCAGAGATTGCATTCCGGATGAAAAAAATGAAATAAGGGTGAGAGTTTGAATTCCTTAATTCATATAACTTTTTGTTTGAAATATGATTTATTAGAATGTGCTCATCGAGTGGGCAGACAATGGGCGTCTTGATGTAATTTTGACAACTGGTGGAACTGGATTTTCTCCAAGAGATGTGACACCAGAAGCAACAAAGTCCGTTCTGGACAAGGAAGCTCTTGGTTTGGTCGTTGCAATGATTCAGGGTTCCATGAAATCCACGCCCATGGCCATGTTGTCCAGGTCCGAAATTTATATGCTCTACTCTTCGAGTAGTTTTTATGAAATCATGATTTTCTGAATTTCTTGGATTTCAGACCTGCTTGTGGCGTTCGAGGTCGAACCCTGATAATCAATTTGCCAGGAAGTGTCAAAGGTTGCATGGAAAATTTTCAAATTGTTCAAAACCAACTTAAACATGCTGTTGATTTGCTCCACGACTCGAAAGTAAGTGTGGAGAAAGTCCACACAGAACTTGGGAAACCTACGAAAATTCAGGTCTGCTTATAAAATGTTCTATCAAGACAAGGAAGCAATACTGTAACTTTCATTAATTGAATTTATTATTAGACGCAAGTAAATTCAGTAAATGTGGCCGACAGGGCAAGAAAATCTCCATTTCCAACCATTCCAGTTGAAACTGCACAGAAAATTGTTATGGACCAATGTGAAAATGAATGTTCTACAGAAACTCGGAATTTACGGTGAATTTTGTACAAATTCAATCCATTGTATGCGACACAACCTGTGACTAAATTGATCTAATATGTGTAGAACTGCTTTGGGATATATCATAGCGGAAGATATCCAAGCCAAGGACCCACTTCCTCCATTTCCTGCATCCATTAAGGATGGTTATGCAGTCAAAGTTTGTCAGGAATTGGAGGCAGGGACAATGCTCTACGTTAGAGGAGATTCAACTGCGGGAGAAAGTCCAGAAAAATGTCGGGTCGAAGTCAATTTTTGTGTCAGAGTTTCTACAGGTGCACCCATTCCTCCAGGGGCCGATGCCGTGATACAGATTGAGAACACGGAACTATTGGAAAAGACAGAGGATGGGAATGATGAAAAAGTTATTCGAATTTTGAAAACACCTCTGATAAATCAGGATATTAGGTTGGCCTGTAGCCAAATGATAAGAAGCCTGAACAAGGTTTAAGACGACATTTCATTTTACTTACATTTATCACTAGGAAAATTGGAAGTGACATTCACGCTGGGGAAAAGGTTTTGGAGAAAGGAACTAAATTGGGTCCAACAGAACTTGGAATTTTAGCCACTGTTGGAATAAGTCAATTCCAGGTTTACAAGTCAGTTGACATTTTGAGATTCCGTGACAAATTAGCTTTTCGCCGAATTAAAAATGTCTTCATCGTTTATGCAGAAAACCGGTGGTTGCGCTTTTATCTACGGGAAACGAACTTCAGAATCCAAATGAGGTGGAACTGGTCAAAGGTAAAATTCGTGACAGTAACAAAACTACGTTGGAATCTTTAATGGCTCAAGAAGGATTTCAAACAAAAGACGTCGGCATTGCTAGAGACACGTAATTACTGTTTGCGTTGTATTTGTATCGTTAATTTTAAGCAGGTTGAGTATGCAACAGATTATTCTGAAATGTAGGCCTCAAGACCTCCTCGATAAATTGTGCGGTGCATTATCAACAGCCGACATTCTTGTGTGCACAGGTATTCCCGTTATTGCTGCCATTGAATTATGTAATTTGCTAAGTCAGTCGCTATATCTTTTCAGGGGGAGTATCGATGGGAGAAAAAGATTATCTCAAACGCGTTTTAAAAGCAGATCTGGGAGCCGAGATTCACTTTGGATGTGTACTTATGAAGCCGGGGTTTGTTCGCAGTTTTAGAAATCGTACATTCTTTGAAGTATTATAATTTAAATCTCCTGTAAAACTAGGAAACCTACAACTTTTGCAACATGTCTGTATTCAAGGGCGAAAAAAGTTTATTTTCGGACTTCCGGGAAACCCAGTGTCAGCAACGGTGACATCTTATCTTTTTGTCGTTCCTGCTTGCAGGAAACTTGCAGGATGGTTATATCCATATCATACAAAAGTTAAAACGCAGGTACTTGTCTAGTTGTATTATTTGTCAGATTCATTGAAATGCAATAATCTAAAAGGCGGAGAAGGAATTAAAACTTGACCCAACTCGACCAGAATATCACAGGGTTAGCGTGTCATGGTCAACTCCAACTGGAGTCCCTATCGCACAAAGCACAGGTTTCAGTGTTGACATGCTTCATTGTGTATTATTGTGTACAACAAACAACGCATTTGAGTTTTGTGTTATCTTCTGTTTCAGGAAATCAGATAAGTAGCAGACTTCTCAGTTTTAATCGGGCAGATGCCCTTCTAATCTTGCCACAAGGAGACGATTCCAAGAAGGTTGTAGAAAAAGGGGAGCTACTTGAAGCTATACTTTTGTCAGCATAATTGCCATGATGTGTGTTTCGGTCTTTTTTTAATTTATGACTCGCAAATACTTTTATTGCTACAATACACGAGTACATTTGTATATTAAATCTTGAATGCAAATACATTGCATCCAAACTGCAATAAGAAAGTAATTTAATTTTTTATAACTGCATTTGCAACATTTGTTTTTCTATCTCGTTAATTACAAACATTAGGGCATGCAGCTAAATTAACATAATGTTAGGTAACGCAATGATGATGAATTAAATTAAACGAAGCGACTACGATGCAGGTACAGCATTTTCATAGAACTTGACACCTGGCTTAGCATTTCAGCAATCAGCAAAAAAGTGATTACATTACGACGAAGATGCATCTTTAAAAAAATAATGAATCGAAGCTTCATGTTAAAAAAGTATACGAATTTAAAGCTCACCCACTACTACCCCATCAAATCGCGTTTCGTACATATATGAATCAAACAATCACGACTTTCTTGATAAGAATCTTGACAAGTTAAAATTGAACTGAGGAAAATCTTGTTGAGATTACCTGCAAGAATAACAGATTGACGTTCGTTTGATCTTCTTGGAATGATTGGCTCCAGCGTCCATTGTTCATGTCTTACACTGCCTGCCCTCCTGGACAATGGATGGATTCAAGACGCAAAAAATTGTCTCAATAACATGGTCCACGACGGGGGATCGATACAAATGCAATTTTTTGCCTAGCCCCATCCTTACATGCAAAACAATTTGCCCAAGGGTTACAATGCATAAAACCTTATAAATAGATTTTTGCAAGCTTCATCTAATTCACATTCTATTTCACCTTCACCGTGTCCAGGTCGAAATTCTCACACCGAGAAAATTTTATCATGAAGTTAATTCTCCTAAGTTTCTTTGCCCTTTTGGCCACTGTCCACGCCCAGTACCCAGACATTGATCATGAAGAAGAGCTTTTCCAGTCTCCAGAACCCATTTCAATTTTTGCACGTAAGATCTCAACTAATTGCATTATCAGAAATATCAAAGTAACCATTTTTTTAATGCACAGGATCCGGATCATCTCGCATACCTCGTGGTGGAGGTTATGGCAGCGCCCCAATAGAAATCCTTCCCGTTCCTGGCCCCTCTTACGGCAACCAACAAATCGAAAGCTTACCAAATTATGGAGGCGGAGAAATTGCTCCCATTAAGCAGGACCCTTACTCTGGTGGTAATGGAGCCCTTATTGGAGGTGGAGGTGGTTATGGACCTGGACCTTCAATCCCAATTAAAAAGGAGCCATACATCGCCCCAAATTATGGAGGAGGAGGGTCAGGATACCCGGTGAAACCAATTGGTGGGGACGGATACGGGAGTTCGGTAGTATCTGCATCTGCATCAGCCTCATCCTCAAGTGGTGGGGGTTATGGGGCAGCTCCATTAAAACCAATTGATAAGCCCGGCCCAGGATATGGTGGTGGCGGTGGCGCTGCACCATTTAAAGAGGATTTCGGAGGAGGAGGGTATGGGAAACCGGTCAAACAGGAACAATACATTGCTCCAGTCCCAGCCTATGGTGGTGGTGGTGGAGGTGGTGGGGGTCAAAAGCCTTATGGACATCGACAACCCCACAACCATGGGTATGGAAGTGGGTCTGGAATTTCATTCGGAAATCCAGGAGGTCAATATGCACCACAACATGGAGGTTATAAACAGGAGAAGCCACAACCAGCATATGGAGGTGGGGGTGGTTGGTCTTCAGCATCGGCTGCAGCATCCGCTGGGGGTGGTGGTTACGACTCTTATAGTAAACCACCAATTGTTCAACCTGGCTATGGTACCCCTCTGGCGCCACCGCCTCAGAAAGCTCCGGGAGGATATGGACGCTAAATATTTTAACCTGTTCTTTCAACTGTTTTTTCATGTCTCAAAATAAAGCAATAATTTTCCTTCGATATCCTGACATGTATGACTTTTATTGATGCAACAAGTACGAAGTTCATCCAAAAATATCACAATCAAAGCAATGCCCGTGCAACTTTATATGATCGTAATTCATGGCACCGCAGGTTATAGGATCCCTAGAATGGTATGTTTAAGGGTTTGTGTGAAATGGGAGGTGTGTCCAGTAGAGTCAGGGTCAAAAAGGACTCAATAACAATGAGCCAGGGTAACACAAGAGGACAAAGTCCAATGTCCAAAAGTTGGCTATTTGTAGGTTTTGCTGAGTACACGGCCTCATTGAGAAGATTTGTTTGTTATAAATACCGGCTGGCCTCTGAGTTGAAGTTGAACAAACTGATTTCTGTCGGACAAAAATTTGGTAAGTTGAGTTAATTTGTGAGTGATTAATAATCACTGATTATTATCAATGTTACTGTAGTGGTCAGGCATTCATTTGAACATATAATTCCAACGAACTATAACATGAGGATCGGCATGTAGACTAACTGAAGAAAGTTCGGAATCTGCCAATTTGTCATTCCATTCCAATGTTTTGATTAATATATACTCGTACTTGGAGTATTATCTGGTTATCCATCCATAATACATTTGTAAGACTCGTGAAGTATGGTGTGCTAAGTAAGTTTATTTTTGTTTCAGTACAAGCTTCTCATTGATATTCATTCAACATCTGAGTGACCTAACATTAACATCCAGGAGTTCATTGATATTTTGATATCCCACAAAACAAGTGCAAGACCAAGGATAAAGCTATGAGTGGATCAACCATTTTTCGGCAGCTGTTCGGGTAAAGGATTTGCATTATCAAAATTGCAGAATTTTTTTTTTGAGTATTTAGAAAATAATAAATTCATCTTTACAGAAAGAAAATATTGCACGGCTCCGTGGTTCATGTGAAAGGCTTCAAGACTTGTTCCCCTAGGTTTGGGTTATCTTCCTCGGCGTCATCTTTAGGAAGATTTGTCAAAACTTCATCCTGCATATCCCTCCACCATCATCCAGCTCGATTCTTGATGCTTAGTGCTCCCAAGTTAACATCGGAGCAATTTCAGGACGCTGTTAAAAACTTGGCTAAAGTGAGCGATGTGGATAATCACACCAAACTAAAGATTTATGCTTTATATAAGCAAGCAAATATTGGCAAAAATACAACCAAGAAACCTGGAATGCTAGATATTGTCGGTAAGGCAAAGTGGGACGCTTGGAATTCTTTGGGGGATATGACGCAGGTATATAAAAAAAAGAGTGTAATTAAGTGTAATTGCTAATGGAAATTTATATGCAAACTGATTGGTTAATTGCAGTCCGAAGCAGAAAAGCAGTATATTGAAATTGTAAACGGAATGCTGGGCCAATCAGCCAAAAAAGCAGAAACAAAGACAGAAGATTCCGATGGACTATTGCTCACAATCCAAAATGGCATTATGACACTTAAACTTAACAGACCAGCCAAGAAGAACGCTCTGAATTTAGAGGTACTGTAACCCCATACTTTTAATTTACTGGATTGTAAACTTGAAATTGATAATCTTTTTGCTACACAGTTGTACAAGATGTTAATCAAGGCTTTGACTGAGGCAAATGATAATGATGCCGTGAACATTGTTGTTTTAACTGGGGCTGGAGACTTTTTTTGTAGTGGCAATGATTTGGGAAATTTTATGAACGTGACGGATCCGAAAGCTATGGCAAAAGATGGCAGGGACCTCTTACAGTACGTGATAGTTTGTTCTTTTAGAGATGGATCTTGTAGTTTCTTGACAAAATAGTTTTTAACAGGAAGTATGTCGCTGCCTACATTGATTTAAAAAAGCCTTTAATAGCGGTAGTCAATGGACCTGCAGTTGGCATTGCGGTGACCGTTCTTGGGCTTTGTGATACCGTCTTTGCTACTGAAAGGGTAATGTATTATACTAAATATTTATGTCATTTATCAGATATTTACAACGACTTATAAAAGTTTCCTTTATTTTAGGCTACATTTACATCGCCATTTAGTGCACTAGGCCAGTCGCCGGAGGGGTATGTTTGAACGTTATTTGTTCAATTATTATGCGCTAACTCAGAAATTACCCCTCCACAATCTGATAAAATAGCTAATTGCCATCATAAAATGAATATATTGTTTTATATGTAGATGCTCGTCGTACATCTTCCCACGCATTATGGGATACGCCAAGGTATGTACTACCTGATGCATAAAGTTGAGCAAACTTGAACTATAAAAATATGTTTGAATAATTTCAGGCCAGCGAATTGCTATTTTTCAACCAAAAGTTCACCGCAAAACAAGCGGAGGCATGCGGGTTAGTGACGCAAGTGTTCCCAGACGATAGACTAGAAGTAGAATCACAAAAACGCATTAAAGACATGGCAGAGCTCCCTATCAAAGTAATTGCTTATAACTTTTATTTAAATTATTTCAAAACGTCACGAATGGTGTAAAACATTAATCTTGCTGTATTTTATAGTCTTTGATTTACTCAAAAGAACTCGTCCGAGGACGAGAAAGGGACCTTCTTCACGACGTTAATGTCAAAGAGTGTGATCGTCTTGAAGAACGCTGGACGTCTGACGACTGTGTAAATGCTATCATGAAGTTCTTTTCGAAAAAATCTAAAATGTAAATGTAGCAGAACTTGCCACACTAGATAACGACGGATAAACGAACTTAATGTTAACTTATACTTATCTATATTACTACGTTTTGTCTTATTTATCATGAATAGATTTTGAATTTCTTCATGCGCATGTTTAAGTTTTTGGTCAGAGAAGAACAAAACAATAAAATGGCAAAAATTAACTAACTGTGTAGTTAAAATCCTGGCTACGCCTGCGGTTTTATGCAAACCATCTTAATTGAATTGAATATTTATTGATATATGGCCGGCGGCCCTCATCAAATACATATAGGGTTGGACATTTTAATTAGTTTTAAATTGTAAAAAATAGCGAGATTTATGCGAAATCTAATTCTAATCGATGCAAACCTTCTTATTGAATTTCAGTCTTAATGAAATTGATGAACTACTCGACTTTAACGTTCAGTATTTCATTTATATTCGAGACCACTTCCAAATAATAATAACCACTTTGTGTTCAGAAAAGAGCTTATAGCAAAATACTCAATATTTACTGAGAAATATGGAGCTTTCAAACAACTTTTGCAGCCTAATCTATCAATCTTTGTTATACAATTTCTAATAACCAAAGCAGGTTTTAAACTTCTGATGGGAAATATTTTCTCATATTCAGAATATTCCCATTCCCCATTATCTACTCATCGGACATCATGTAGGTGATTGAAGCAAAAGATCTCAGGCGAAGTATGAAAAAGTTAATGGAGTGCAAAACTCAATAAATGAATATACTTCGTGGAAAACTGGGAAGAGAAGTGAGTCATTTTTGACATCTTGAATTATAAGGAACACTAGGAAGGAATTAGTTGTATGCTCGACTAACTAGTTTCTTTTTTTCTATATTTTGTAGTGCCTGTATGAAAATGTAATAACCTGCCCTCAGCAGGGATTATGTACATTAGAATATGCTTGACTTATGTTGCGCCATGCATGCTATGATCACGTGAAATCGACCATTATAATTCCGACAGTAACTTCCGGGAAATAAACGAAGTAAAAAATACATGTGTGCAAGTTAAACAGTAACCTATGTATTTGTTGTTCAGTCGGTAAGTACAACGTTTTAATGGTACCATTAGAACTCTAATGATTCCCTTACACAAATAACTCGTTGTTTTACCAAGTAAAAAAAATTGATCGACACTTTTAGTTTCGAGTTTCAACGAATAAAACTTGCAATTTTTAAACGAACCACTGACTAAATGATACCAACTGTCAAAATAATAATTACGAAAGAGTCATTTTTGTATAACCTAGAAAATTTACCATCATCTATGTAAATCATCTGCGACATGAACTTCGCCCGTGAACAACCAAGATTGCACCATATCGTTTTGCAAGATGCTACTTGAATTGAATCGCAATTTTTTTCAACTAATTAAATCTTGTCAAACCACTGTCGAAAACACCTCTTTAAGAGTCACGAATCAGGATTTTACGCCGTAATTGCATGTATTTTATTTAAACAATAAAATAAGCAAATTGAACAACAATTGCATGACATGAAAATGCATGCCATTCGTTGCATAAGATATTGAATCGATGTCAACGTACAATGTCAGCAATGTTTACAGAGTACAACGCCATGCCGTTATGGGGTTTTCGACAGCGAAATTTTTGCATAATTTGTGTTATAGACTGTAGATCGGGTAATGTAGTTTTTTTACTCAAAGACAAGGACGAAGCGAAGACTGAAAGCCGTAAAGATATATCGCCTCCAATTAGCGGCTGAAGAAATTTTTTGCCATCCTGGCCAGATATAAAAATTACTGGATTATTCTTCAACCTTTTACAGTCGGGTTTCCTCCGTGGACAAGAGTAGTAGACCTGGCAGAACGTACACCCGCATTTTCCTCCAGAAAAGGTTTCCAGTATCCACGCAAAGTTTCACGTATTTATAATCAGGCAACAAATCAAAATGAAACGAATAGTAATTGGTGTCAGTCTTTTCGTATCCCTAAGTTTTCTAGCAGTTATTACTGATGGAAAAACTTGGCAAGAAGACTTGACTCTTACTATAAAGGAAAAAAATACCTTAGACAAGGTATTGCTATATATTTTCATGTAAAAAGTTATTTTTTAATGATTCCTCAAGATTTTTGTAATAATGATACCAGTCATATTTTGTGTAATATTTGAATTTTAAAAAACTTGACCATATTTTTCAGTTTAAAGAGCTTGTGAGGGATAGATTACCTCATGATTACATGAAAGAAGATGCGTACCTGATTAGATGGCTTAGAGGTACTTATCAAGAATTAGAATTATTCGAAACATGCTTTCAAGTTATTAATTTTCGTTAAATCTTATTATAGCCAGTTATTTTAATATCAATGACGCCGAGAGGGAATTAGTGAAGGTAAGTTATTTACTAATAATCTGCCGGCAGTGAAGCTTTTTTATTTTATTAATCCCGAAATTAGCACATAAAATGGAGACGTGATAATAAGATGGACACCATATTCCAAGAAGATTGGAGCGAATACGATCGTGAATACAAGTACAACTTGGAGAGTCGGGACAAGGAAGGGTAAAATTTCCGTAATCAAAATGCTTCCACCCATCGTTTCCAAGTTTTTGAATATTTTAGGAAA
>JAAXNX010001840.1:0-15854 GCA_036491905.1 Folsomia manolachei | reverse complement strand
ATAAATGGAATGCAAGTTAAATATTGAGCTGGGTTTTCTTGACACGTCCGGATCTTGGAGTGAGACATTAATTTGCACAATTTGATCCATTTCGTGGTGTCCATCCTTTTCACGAGAAGCATTCGGAGAATTTTGATATATTGGTAGATAAACTTGCTTTGAATCAATGCATTGAATTGCGAACCCTCATCAGTAAGGTCTTCCGGAAGGAAGTTGATCTCGGAAAATATCCCGCATTCAAAATCAGTGTGATTACTTTTCTGAAAATCGGAATAAAATATTTTGTGATTTTGGTTTTTCTATCTTTAAGAATCTTATCAATGACCAAACTAAGTAGATTAGTCGTTACCTGTGGACAGCTCGATTTACAAAGAAGCCAGAAGCATTTCGGACAAGGAAAAGCTTCTCCATTGTCAGCACTGCCAAATTTTTGACCAAGCATGGCCCCACATCCGAGACAAAGGGAGTAAAGATGGTTCCGACATCCGTATGGTGCAGAGATTAATGGCGTCTCTGTGAATATTTTTTCTCCAGCGGAAATTTCACGAGTTGCCACCAGATAACGGCCCATTTCTTCATTTTCTAGTTCAATAGCTGGGTAACAATGTTGGCAATGTGATTTCCGGTCAATCTTTTGATGATCCACGCCACAATAATAACTTTTGTGGCAGTGTGAGCATATTTTATTGGTTGGGACAGAGCACACAGAGCATGATCCAGTATTTGTTTGTGAAACTTCCATTTTAATTTTTAATCGTCAGTTATTTCACTTTTGAAAAAATAGTTATTATGCTGCTAGTGCCAAAGTTTTGTCGAAATTGACTCTAAGCGTGGGAAATAATCCAGTTAAGAAGAAGTTAGCAGACTCTGCTTGTACCCGATTTTTAGTACACTGAAGCCAGCATAGACTTTAAAATTGAGTTGCCAGCAGAATCATTAAAATAAAGCTGTAATCTTATTATGTGTGTAATATAGCCAATGTACCTAAGTTAAGTTTGGCCGATAGTTTGAACTTAAAGTTAGAACACCATACGTATCTTGGCTTTTTGCATATAAATGCCGGTTCAATAAAAAAAGAATAGTATATCAATGTCCATTATCGATCACATTCCAGTGCAATATGACCACTCAGTCGTCATTTTGAATCCGACACCAGGACTCGTGTCCTTTGAAGTTGTAATTCTATACTTTTTATTCTTGCTTAAGATGGGTACGTCCAATTTTTAAGTCTGGTACATGGCATACCTAAACCTTTCGGTTAAAATAATTTGAGCAGAGACTTACTAAAGGATATCCAACTTGAATGGTTAATTTTACTACTTCCAGCTAAGATAAAGTGATTTTGTTTATGCATAACGCCAGTCTATCTCAAATAATTGAATTCAACCCTTTCATAAATAAGGAAATCCTATCGATTCAACCCGACCAAAGAACATATTTTCATAATGCCAAAATGTCCAGAGAAATTTTTTTTTTGTTTCTCTTGAAAAACCGCATCCTATTTATTTTAATCTATTTTATTTACATTGTATTCTATGAATTGTTATTTCACTGTAATCTGTCATTATAGTTTTTGTTATATGCTTGATTCCGTTGATGCCAATATAATTATGAACAAAACTTGATGTATATGTCAATTAGGCAAAAATTTCACGGGTACAATCTTTGTACAATCTTGAAAATGCTGACGTGCCACTACTTTGTCTACCATCAACATGTTAAATGCGTGTTTTTATGTCATTGTCAAAAGAATGTACAGACTTTTAGTTGGAAGTAGAACATTTTCCGATAGATATTCGTTTTGGCGACGCTTGTTTCCACAATCAGTGGCTCCACAACCAGTGGCTTATCACATGAAAATATCCTGCCCATCACATTCCTGCATCGTCCACTGCCAAGTTGATAAGTGGCGTCCGCTTGGCGTGGGTTCTTTGTTTGTGGGCATCCCATAACCACAAGCAAATGTCACACAAGCCTCATTGGCCACTTTGACATCGGGAAAGACGCATCGAGCTCATCTAAAAATTAGTAAAACTTTCCAAACCCAACAATTGACTATAGTTTTCCTAGCACATCTGATTCAAAGCAACATAAAATTATGCATCCTCCAGATTTTAAGTAAGGTTTCATAAAGTCTTCTAATTTTGATTAATTTTATTAATTGCATATATTTTGCTTTAATTGCTATTTTTGATTTATTTCTCAAATTTCAGAACGACGTTGTCTAAACCAATCAAGCGTGACATTCTTCGTTTCAAACGAGACAATCAAAAACTGTTAAGCAGTCGCCAACTTCGGGTCCACCTTTACAAATATCTTCATAACGCTGGACATGACCACCTCGAATATCGACACATTGATAAATGGTTGATTGATTTCGCTTGGATCTCTGTAAGTACTATTTTGTAATTTTGTAATCTACATGATGAAAATTTATACTACTTTTATAGTAAAATGCTGATATTTTGAACCATTTCTGTAACAGGACATCACAATCAAACCTCAGGGGCCGATGGGGAGACAGTTACTCCGAGAAGTCAAATCCGAGGCACGAGTTGGAGCAAAGAAGAAGAAACGAATCACAAAAACAAAAGTTTCCAAAGTAAAGACTCTCAGTAAAACTGGAGCAATTCGTGTTGTCAACATCCGTAAATTGCAAACACGATCTCGTCGCCTAAAAAGTAAACCACAAGAAGAAGAAAGTGACAACCACTCACCGGCGCAGTCTCAACAAAATTCAGACGCCTCGGAAGAAGATGACGAAGAGGAAGAAAACGAAGTAGAAATGGATCAAGAGACAAATTCTCAGGGAAATGCTGTTGAACCGGAAGATTCTGTTTTTGATCCGAGCCACAGAAATTTTCAAAACCCTTTTCTTGGGCGGCTACCACAACCACAAAACGATGCAATGATTAGGCTGCCACCCTTAAGAAGAATCATGTACCCTTGGCTGAATGAACCTCAGGATGGGTGCAGCCGTGTAAACTATCCATATTATGCGCCACGGCTTCCAGCCTATAGCGTCCCTGTTAATGGACACTCTGTTGGCCAAATGGAGTTTGTAAATACAGCCGCTCTCAGCCAAGAAGAACAATTGCAGGAAGTTCAAGCTCGCCAACGAGCCCGGTACACTGAATCAGGAATGAGGACGCTTCAAAGTTTGCTCACTCCAGTCACCAGTGGCCAATTCAATAGTAAGAACAATAATTCCATGAATATTAAATTAAATTTATCAAACACTGATATTTAAAAAAATATATAAATCTTTTTCCAAATTCTGCAGATCTCCCTGCACCCAAACCAACCCCGAATAGGCAAGAATCGCGGAGAAACTTTTTTACCCCGTGGCTCGATAATGCTCCGGAGACTCCACCTCCTGTTCTTTATCCAGAGGATTCTCTACACCAATCGGGACAAGTAATTTCTTCTTCAGATTCAGTTCACCAACATGGAACTCCGCAGTCAGGAGTTGGAGCACCATTGTTGACCTCGTCTGGCAATTCTGCCAACAATGTTCCAATTCCAAACGTGACTCAACCCCGGCTGGCAACAGGTAACGTTGGATCGATCCATGGTGAACAGGATTCTCGTCGCCAAACATTTCAAGAACTTGATGAACTGATTCAAAATCGACTCATTCGTCCCAATCTGCAAACTCCCCATGCTTTTGCCGACGTTTTGGCCCAAATGGCGCAGGAAGGGTGCGGCACTGAACGCAATTATGCAGTTAGGAATAGGGTCAATCAACAACCACATTTTAGTGGAGATCGGAATCAGGGTCTTCCGAAAAGCTCGTCTCTTCCACCATTTGTCATCAACAATGACATCTTTGAAGATGATGACGAGGATGTGGACGTAGTGGGAGTTGCGTCATCATCCAATTCTACCACTGAAGAACATTCTCAATATGATCGTGAAGCTTTAGGGGAAGTTGGTCTGACCGGAGATGAAATATCTCGCATTGATTCTCTCGCTTCGACCCTTACTTTCCTTCAGAGGATGGCGACGGATCTCAAGGTGAACCGGATGGGACGAAAAAATGCCTTCCTTACACCTTTCCTCACACAAATTGCACAATGTTACGTGGATGAATTGAAGCGAGTTGTCCATCCTTCTGGCAGTGCTTCTTCTGTGGGTGGAAACAGTTATCAACCCACCAGTGCGGCTTCATCTTTCTGGACGGCTTCTATCAGATTAGGAAATGAGCCGGGTACTGGACGCAAAATGAAGACTGAGCAGATTAGAAAAGAGATTATTAATGTGAACGACAAGAATTAGATTGTTAGTGTGTAAGGAGTACTTTGGAAAAATTGATGTCGTTGTGTATAAGGATAGCAGTTTGTTAGAATTTGATCGGAAATAATTTATAAATTTGATATTTTTACTGAAAAGATTTGTTCTGGTTTTCAAGAAGCAAGTGCTACGTATGAAATAATAATTCAGTGCAAAATGAACTTAACTTGTACAATTTAAAATTTGAAAATAAATTTGAAAATAAATTAACTACATGTTTTCTAACACTAAATACTTTGGTTTTTAAGGTATGCTCATTCCAGCAATAAACTCATATCATCCAATTTCGTAATCATTGCTCATAGATTTCTCATCAAAATTCTTAATGACAACTTTAAGTTCTTGTATAACTTGTACTACAACAAAAAATACTTTTGTAAAATGCAAATGTCTGACAATACTAATATCCCCCTTGACCATACCTTCCTCCTCTTCCACGGTCACTGGTCTCGAAGCTCCCAATCTGAATGGCACGGACCGGAGCTTCGAACTGATATCTGCTCAGCCCTATCGCGGCCAGACGAGATCTGGTCAATCCAAATTCGGACAAAAATCTATCCGCACCTTGGTTTCCTACATAACTTCCTGAAGAGTATCCTCCTGAACTACCCGAGTATCCTCCGGTAGGGTACCCTCCAGAACTACTTTCCCGTCCACCACATCCATTATAATCTTCAAATCTCGTATTCTGTTGTCTAAACCCTTTCCCATAAACGTATCTCAACACCCTCTCCCTAACTCCGGCGTCTAATTGTGGTTTTGTCGAGATTATTGCAAAACCAGCTTGATTATCCTCCCAACAGGTTACTCCCAGTACAAAGCTCTCATTATCCGTCAAATGGAACTCGAATTTTGCTCCTTTCGCTAAAATATCAAATACACAATTAATCCCAAAACATTCACCAACTTAAAATAGAATGAGTAAGTTTACCTCCTGGAAACCCAGCTTTGAACCCGATTGAAGTCGCATCCCCAGAAAGAGTGTAATTAATCTTCCTCCCATACGCATTCACGGTCATGTCATTCTTGAAAATGAGACAAGAAGGACTCAAACTTCCCAGTGAGCTTGGTTCCCTTTCATAGGCATCATGAGCTGTTCTAAGTGCATAGAGATTCGTCCACACTGGCACCATCCATCTTTCAATGCTGCCAAACTACAGAAATTTACGTAAAACACTCGGTATTTAAAATTTTTAAGCCATTAAACTGTACCCAGTTCAAATCCAGTCCAAGTTGCTGCGATGTTGGTGGTGCAATGCAAGTCTTTTCTTTATAAGGCTCATCAACTCCACCCCGACTTACGCCACGGTTGCTGCTATCGCCACACTTGGCATAATTCTCGAATTTTGTATTCCTTCTGTTAAACCCTTTCCCATACACGTATCTCAACACCCTCTCTCTCACAGCAGCAGACAGATAAGGCGTCGTGGAAATTAGAGCATAGCCAGATTGATTATCGTCCCAACAGGTAATTCCCAACACAAAACTCTCATTATCCGTCAAATGGAACTCGAATTTTGCTCCTTTCGCTGCAATCAAGCAAAATAAGTAAAATTGACGAGGATCACAATTTGCACTATTCTAGAATACCTCCCGACCACCCAGATCTGAACCCGATTGAAGTCGCGTCCCCAGTCAGAACGTAGTTAATCTTTCTCCCATACGCGGTCACGGTCATATCATTTTTAAATACGAGACAAGAATCTCCAACCGGACCCAGGGAAGCTGGCTCTCTCTCAAAGGCATCACTGGCAGTTCGGACAGAATACAGATTCGTCCACAAAGGTACCGTCCACTTTTCTATGGAACCAAACTGAAAAAAGAATATGAATTAGTTTATCGCACTTTAATTATTGAATTTATTCCACACACCCATTTTAAGTCCAGTCCTAATTCCTGCGAACTTGGTGGTGCGATACACGTATTTTCTTTAAATCTATTCTCGTCAATTCCAGCCACAAATGCGGCACTTAGGATTAATCCTAAAATTATCATTTTACTGAATTGATGGCTAGTAATCCGTTACAGATTCTGATGGCGAGTGAATTGATTTTTGTAGGGACAATATTATTTATCATATTGAATATTATGCAAATTACGAATATCGTATGTCGCAAAATTGACCTTAATTCCGCAATAATTTTTTAACCTGGTCAGACTATTGGTAGACTATTTGTCTGTGTTGGGAGACAAAGACACAAAGGACGTGAAAAATTAGGAGTTACTCAATCAAGGACAAAAGCCATAAAATATTTCTCTGTAAGAAAATCTTGTAACTTAATTGTGAAGATCTTGTTAACAAGTTGTAATCGTAAGGAAGTGAACAGGCTTTTACACAACTTACGGTGATGTGAATGTCATTTCATTTAAATTGAGTGAACGTGATTTGACTCCATTATGACACATTAGACGTAAAAATGCAAAATCTCTAAAAACTATTGAATTTTTTAACCAATAAATTCTTGACCTGGTAATCAAGCAAAATACAGTAATTATGTTTATTGTATTAGAAACAGAATTGAATTAATCAGTGTAAGTAAATCAACTTCAAGATATGAATCCCACTCAAAGTGGGATGATCTTGTTAAAGCATTTGTGCAATCAATACTTGTATTTGTTACAGTTTCCATATTCCATAACACGTGCTAATATTTTGTGTGTGTCAAGTGCTCTATTCTATAGTATCTATTATCTAATTTTATGGTCAAGTGTCATATACTGGCATAATTCATTCGTGGTGTTATTTACAAAAAAACCTGATCCATAAAAAGGACCGTAATGACATAGTGAGCTCAAGTCAGGGCCTACAAATATTCGTAATAACAACTACCATTTCCCAAAATGACTACAATCCATTAAAATTTAAAACCAAATGCTTCATGCACGTTAAATAACTGAAATTAATAAATGTGGGGAATAGTTCAAAATATATTTGTGTGAATGGAGTATGTCAATTTATTTCTTTTGAACATTTCGGAATTTGGAAATTTGCATATCGTCCGAGATAAATTTATTTCCAGCATAATTGATTAGTTATTTAATTCCGACACAGAAATCGCTGCATACCTATTTTCCACTTGCACCATTATTTATATGTTCCCATATTCTATACAAAAGTCACAAATCAAAATTTTGTTTGGTGTACCAACTTCAGCATTTCAATCACCCTTCCTTCTAATAAGCTCGACCCAGCATGGAGCCCAGATTAGTAAAGAACGACGCCAAGCTAGCTGTTTCCGTGCCGTTTGTAATTCCAGATGAATTTCCCGATGTTAAAATCGTTCCCAAATTTGTCCACGTAAGTCCTGAAACGTATCAACATGTTGATTTTTGTTAATTTCGAAAATGTTGTCGAGATTTCTTAAATTAATTGAAACGCACTAATGGGCGTTGTGCCGTTGGCACATTCAGTCGCCATTGTGGCGATGGTTTGATTTGGACTTGTGCAAAATGTCATTCCACTTCCAGCACAGCCACTCGGGGTAGTCCGTCTATCTGGAATTACATGTAGCCATTAAAACATTGTCAATTTTTAATTGCCGGAATATTTTTCTTACTGCTTCGTCGTGTCGTAGTTGTGCGTAAGGTAGTCGCCGCAGTGGCTGCAAATTGAAGTCATAACTTCGTAAAATCCTGCCATTTTCATTGAATTGCAAATTTACTTACGACACTCTCGATCACATGTCCCAGACAGTATTTGCAAGCTGTTGCAAAAAGTAACACAATTTTGTTGGGTCTAAAAAAAAAAAAGAGAAATTAAAGCATTTCTTTTTACAATGGTACAATACATAAAATATTTTACTGACATTGACCGAAGTCAGTGAGACCAAGAGAATGGTTGCAATGTAGCCGTTCATATTTTATGGTTTTGAGGATGAGTTTATTACAAAGTGATATTTTTTGATGAAAGAAGAAGATTGTTTGCAAATGTTTCGGATTCAATTTATATAAAGAGGAATCCTTTGAGTAATGAATGTTTTGATAATTCGAGCAGTTGTGTCCTCTGTAAAAAGTAGGGTAATTCATTCATGAATATTTTCAGTGACAATTCTGATTATTCTACTACCACAGATACGGCCTTGTTCTTGTTGGCATCTTATATAATTTTATCTGGAATTTATGTAATCTATGTCTGAATGGTTTGAACCAGATGCACTTACACATTAATATATCGAAATTGTTGCAGGTCAAATAACTAAAAATCATGTAAGCAAAATTACAGTTAACGTCTTGGTCGGCAACTGTAATTAGAAAACCTTGAAATACGTGAAAATGAAAACATGGCGAGAGATTTATAAGTACCGACTTTGTTGTGGTTTTCAAAGTTTTTTGTATTTTATCATTTGTGCTATCACTCTTCGACCAAGATTGTCGCATATTTTTTGGTACTTTTCGGGTCTTGCAAATTATCCGATGAACTTTGCATTTGTTGCCAAATGACTTTAAAAAACAACTTAATTTACTCGAAAGTCTCAAACATCATAAGGCATCCTAACGTGCTTTTGGGGATACTTCAAGGGGAAGATCATGGTGACAGGAAAAGGTTTGCCTTCAATCAAAAACATTCATTTTGTTACATTAATTGTGTTTTTTTTTCGACATTAAAATTTGCCAATGCTGCAAATTGAACTTTGTCTTTTTACCTTGTAACAATTTAAAAATAAAAAATCTGGAGTTTGAAACAACCTTTCCGCCGTCTGTTAGATTGACATTGTATTTATTACTAATGTACCATGTTTTTATTTGTGTGTGCAAACTAATATCTGTTTTCCAGTAGGGATCAAGGAAAATAAAGTTTAACTCCAAGAGATAACCATGCTACCATGTATTTCAGAATAAGCAATTTAATAAATTTCTGATTTTTATTTTAATTTTGTCCACATTTTCGTGTCCTATTCACTCTAAGCAGACCAAATTAAACTCCAATAAATTTCTATTATTTTTAGGATACAAATAATTAACATAAAAATTTCAATAGTCTGTCCAAAACGAAGGTTTGGTATTGTCCTGTCTTTTATCCAGAACTTTTGACGGTATGTCTTTAATTTGAATGGGCTTTCCTTTATGTTTACGAACCCCCAATGATCTCCCCAATGAACTTGCGTTATTTGTAACAATTTCATCTTCCTCGTCAATGGGAGCTGGGCAATCATTTTTTTGATGACCAGACTTCTTTTTCGGTGCTTCGGTCTCTCCATAACACACAGAATCCACTCCACATCTAATGGGCTTCACTTCTTGGTCATATTCACCTAATTGAGACAAAAATCACATTCTTCTTATAATTTAATTTTGCTGTCATTTTTTGTTTATTTTACCATCATAATTTCCAACCGGATCGTAAACAGCCACAACATGAAAACGATTGACTTGGCGGTTTGTCGCCATTCCAAAACCAACCTTGGCAGTTTGTTTCCAAATAAGTTGTGTAAAATGGTTAAACTCTTTTTTCGCCATCGCCTACAAGTTAATAGACAAAGTAATTCTTTGACGCTATAATCCATTTACGAAGTAATTTTGAATAAATTCCAGAGTATTGTACTTACGCCTCTGTCACAAATTTCAAAGTACCACTCAATAACGGCTTTTTCTACGTAAGTTAACAGTTTTTTCAAAGGCAACCGGCCCTTCGGATCGGATATTATAACCGTAAAGAAATTCATTCCAGTCGTATTTCTTGGTTGGATTTGAAACCTTACCACATGCTCTGCCGCTTCTTGAGCTTTTTCACTGAGCTACATCACAAATTGTGATTCACAATGCGTTATAATTACTAAAAAGTGGCAAGCCGTGCCTCCCACATACTGTCACTTACCGAAGCATCAAGGATAAGTTCTGGAGTTCTATGCCATCTTCTAAAAAGATTGTTGACGTTAAGCCCTTTTTCTCGGACCGCAGTGAATTCATCGGGGGTGAGAGGATCGCCAAGGGTGTGCTCTGAAAATGGTTGGAAATTATCATGTCTTTAAATTATACTGCCATAATTTTGTCAGCTAACCTCCAACTTTCGGAGCCAAATGACTTGTTCCAGCGGATATAACGCTCACATTTCCAGTGGAATTGCAAATAGGATTATCCGGCTCGGATGGAGGTAGTTTACCAACTTTACAAATAAAGTAAAACATATGGTCACAAGGATTGTCGTTAAGGAAGTGAGTTTCCCGTCGTCCTGTGATTTTCTTTTTGTTTTTCCGCTTATCATTTTGATACTCCGGACTCCAAAAACATCCACAATGCTCACTATTGTTACCCCGGATATGATCCGGTTGTCCAGGATACCACTTATATTTGGCAATGTTTGTCATTGGAGTGCCTTCGTCTTCTACGTTTTTAAACCATTTCCACTGTCCTTCACTCTTTTCATCCGACAATCCAAACCAGTAGCGACGGTTCATGCCCCATTCCTGTTTGACAACGCCGTGGTCGAATCCGTAAGGGTAGGAACTTTGGTAGTAGATTAGTTCTATGACTTTTAAGGCTTCTTTTGGTGTCTGTAAAGGTTCCGAAATTGTTATTCCTCTGGGAAAAGAGTTAAATGTAATAAATAAATACTTCAAACGTTGCAAATTCTCCGACACATTTCGAACAAAAATCTAATGCTTCCGACCACATCAACTGAAATGAAAAGATTCCTGTATTAGGTAAAGTTATTGCATTTTGTATCGCAAGTGATTTTGTTTGCTCACCCTCTTCCTGTAGATTATGTATTCTTTACTCAAAGCCAAAAATTGGATGGATTTACTTTCATCATCTGAGCACAAAATTAAAATTATAGTAAAGCATTACTCCCGGATAAAAATGGAAACATTCAAGAAGTATAAGGAATGTGTTGCACAAACCAATCAAGCCTGTCCCATGGGCAAGGTTGACAAAAGTATGAAAGAAAATTAATGATTGAAGGGCACAAATTCTAAGATACGGGTTGGACTTCATTGGTTCTGAGAAATAAACAAGTTTTTTACGGATTATGATGGAGTTAAAATCTAAAATGAATTCAATGAATGGTAACTGGAATGAATATAAAAAGAGAGAAAGTATTTGTTTGGGAATTCAATTACTTTCATTTCATTAGCATTCAATGTCATTAAATGGACAATTGATAATTGCAATAACACGTAAGCAAGCGTAATTAAAGGAGAAGACTTTTCATTGTCATTGTAAGTGTCTTCCATCCTTTTCTAGCTTAAAGCATTTGCACACTGTATTTTATGGTGTCACGCTCTTGTTTCCTTTTCTGACTAAAGGTTTAAATGTAACATTACTAAAAATACTTTAATTTTCCAAAGAAGTAAGAAAACTAACCTTTTCGTCGTGAAATCTTTGGTAGTTGGCCATTGTCCCTTTTGATCATTTCGAAGACCTTCCATACTTTTGCAAAGTAGATTTTCAATGCCCATCCTTGTTTAGCTCAAATAAAGCGATAATATGTCGCTCGCCATCAAAATTTATTCCGGATTATTGCTCTTTATTCATTTACAATGAAAAGATTATTTTAAAAGCATACAGTCATCACAATGCAATGAATTTGACATTTTGCAAACCTTTCTTTTCGAGTTTATTCAAGTTTAATGACACTTCCTATGCTGATGCGGACTTCTGCAGAAATGTTCATTTTCCTAAACTTAGTACATCTAAACTGTCTGGCATTTCTGCAAAAACATTCCAAAAAAACCAACACTGCCGTGATTAAATGCAATGTTCATAGAATGAAAAATGCAGATGCACTACAAATTTGTAGTTTGTCATTTCCCAAACAAGCTGCTTCATAGATTCGGTTGTGATTGGTATTCGGCTTGTATTTAATGCATTCATTTCTTGGCACAGTATTTTATGTATAAGTCTATTGATAAATCAATCAATCCTTGTTTGATAAAAGGTCTATGGCTCTCATCAATATACAAGTTAAATTATAAGGTTTGAGTGCCAGTGTTCTAAAAATTAAATGAGAAATGTCAATATTGTTTATCCGAATAACTCATTTAAATGGAAAATGTTTATTAAAGGGCAAGGTAAAAAAATCAGGATCAGCTTGATTGTTGAGAAGTAGTTGACTAATTGATAACCTATGTCGATGACCGGCCAAAAGAATAAATCAGTGATACTGATACCATTTATGGTTTCTTAATTATGTTTACAAATGTGGACTTATTCAGCAAATTTATCCAATTAAACAATGTTGACATGTTTGCAAAAACATGCATCTTTGTCCAAGTAACATAGCGTTGTATTGGTTGAGATAAGTCTTGGTCAGAAAAGTGCAGATGCATTAGTTTCTCAATTTCTCATCTCAAAAGCTTTTTCTTTATTTGATGTCATTGATGGCTCTCTTTCACTGCAAAATAATTTGTGTATGCTTGATTTTGAGTTTATGTCGATGGCCAGAAATGTCAACTTTACGGAATGAATAAATAGATAATACGATTTTCCGATTCTTGCTGAATTAGTAAATCAGCACTTCATTTTTCAACAACCTTCAAGATAGTTGACATGTAATTTTTACAAAAATGTGCTACAATCTGCAAGTAACCCAGCGTTGGGTCGAGATAAAATGAAAATTGCAGATGCAATAATTCGTAATTTTCCAAAACTTGCTATACTCTCGGTATGATCAAATGCATGTTATCCAGTGTTAGTAATTTATGCACAGTGATGTAACAATTTGTTTTTAACCAATGTCGATGACCGGACACTGTCGAGAAATTCGTGTGTCATCACGAGTATATAAATGCACAAAATTCTGGTCAGTTAATCATACAGAATCGACTCTGCAGCCAGAATTATTTTGAGCAGATTTTTGTTTCAAAATGTTGCCACAATATATTCCCTACGTTCTCTTCACCTTGGTAAGAGTCCTTGTGGAACAAGGTCCAGCACTAGCCCCCCTTTCCAGGTAAGTACTTCATGGGACATGTGTACTAAATCTTCAATTAAATTACTGAAATAGTTGAAATAATTTGTTTAATAGGTCGCATTATCCCTACGTTCCGGTAATTGAGACCAGGTCAGGAAAACCTTCGCTACGGGGGTGAGTACAATTGATGCAAATTATTATTATTTATTTTAAGTCAACAATAATTGTTTAGCACCCTGAAATTAGCACCCTGAAATGAGTTGAAACTTGAGTTGCCAAAGTGTGTAAATTTTATGTGCTGTAAAATTAGTAAACTGCGAAAGACAAACTTTAATGGCACTAGTCGCAATTTAGTAAAATGGTTTTGGTCACTTGAGAACTTTGAATTATACAATAATTTGCAAATTTCAGGTACAATCCTGCAAATTATGAGACACCCCTTCGTTCCAGCAAATCCCGTCGGTAAGAATAAATGTAACTAATTAATATCCACATTAATCAACTTTGCCCAAATAATTTGCGACATAATTTAGCATTGTACACAATTCTTATTTATGTACGCATTCAATGTATCTTTGTTTTTAGGCATTCCTCCTTCCAAAGTTTAAGCCAAGGATCCTCCGGTCTTCCTTTGGAGAAGCTCATCTCCTTTGGGACGGATCATGGCGACAGCGCATTGCAACCTGCGGATGACGCGTACCTTGAAATACCCCTGACCAAGGATCCTTTTATCTTTGCGAAAACGCCATACTCTAAAATCTTTCTGAACACCAATGGATACATCACAATGATAAACGGTATTGAGCTAAGAGAATAATTCATAAATTAAAACGATTTAATTGCGTTATAATTGTAATTAAATGTTTTCAGGCACCGTTAATTTTATCCCGAAATGCGGACCCATTTCATTTCCCACGATTGCGCCGTTCTGGGCCGATCCAGATATCCGATTGGGTGGGAACGTCTTTTTTCGACAGGCCACGGACACCGACACCCTCTCCGATGTGACGTCATACATCCATAAAGCTTTCCCCGGAAGACTCCCAAAACTGGAGTGGGCCCTCGTGGCCACGACCCATGAAGCCCCATTCTGCCACGCCAAACCAGAAAATGCCACATGCCCTGGTCTGGCATTGAGAAATACGTTCCAAGTAATTTTAGCGAGGGGTAAAGCTCATTCGTAAGTATTTGGACACGCTAATTTAAATTTCAAGGCTACACAGACTCTCAATGTCAACATCATTTCCTTCCAGCTACATCCTATTCCTGTACAATAAGATCCAGTGGACGGACTCACCCAATTACACGTACAACGATGGAGGAGATTTATGCACGGGTGAGAAATTTTAGCATCCGTTTTACTTAAGATTATTGCTGACATTCCAATTAAACATTTTTAGGAACTAATGGAAAACATCCTGCCATGGCTGGATTTGATGCTGGGGACGGCTTCTCCAAGTTCAAGCTCCCGGGTGCCTGTTCTGAGGACGCTATAAATATTGCGTCCAGTTCCAATATTCAACTTCCTGGGGCCTGGGTTTTCCGGGTAACAGACAAAATCCTTACCCCGTGTGACATCAAGTGTGATCCCGGTGTCCAGTATCTTCCCGACCCATATGACTGCCATTCTTACTACCAGTGTTCTAACTTGGCTCCGATAGCAAAGAAATGTCCAGCTGACCTCGTCTTCGATCCGTCCGAGGACAAGAATGTTTGCGTTCATCCCCGAGATTATAAGTGCAGTCCGATCTGCTCACACTAAAAGATTTTATGAGATGTTGTTAAAATTTCTGCGGCTCCTACTAATTGATAAATACACAACTAAAAACATGTAAATTTTTAAATCAGAAATTTGAATTATTTACTGACTACGTATTGAACTAGTAATTGTTTTCAAAAATGCAACTTTTAGGCACCCAAATTGGTAAAATTAATAACAAAATAGAAATATTTATGAATTTACAAAATTTTATGGTTTATAATATAAATATTTTGCGGAACAAAACAAATCTCAGATTTGAAATCTGTAACAATTTAGAACGAAATAAAATTTGAACGATTGGTATTAATTCTAAAATACTGTACATTTGGCGATTTTATTGTCACATTTCTAATTAATGATATCTAATTTAATATACACAAGCATACCAAATGCATTTCAGAACACAGAATGGTAATTGACTTTTTGCCTTTTTGTCTTTTTGCATTAGAATTCTATATTTATGATTGTATAATTTTGTACGATGTATAATAGTATAGATCAAGAAATCTCAGAAAAATCACTTGCAACGAAACTATCGGATGTCAAACACTTGGTTTTGTATTGTCTCGTCCCCATCGTATGGATTGACAACGAAAATGCAACAACATATAAACAGTGTACTGGTCAGTTTTGTTTATTTGTAGGAATATTTGCGTACTGACAATATTCAATTTGTTGTATTGATTACTGGAACGAGAAAGACATTTTTTATTTTAAAGTCGTTTCATGCAGTACTGGGCTAACGTTACAACATTAAACCCGGCGGAGAAATAAAACATTGCTAACTTTCTCCGGCACTGAATCCCATGAATCTATCTACCAAAATTCGATCTCTCCCAATTAATGCGTACGATGCTAAAGAAGGTGGATGACATGAAGACGGAGATAACCACGAAACTGGACGCAGCGACAGAAGGGTGGAAATCAGCACAACAAGATCTGGAAAAG
>JAAXNX010001839.1:2018-15861 GCA_036491905.1 Folsomia manolachei | reverse complement strand
TAAACTTTTTTATGGATGAGGATGTATTTTTGGTTTCTTGAAGTGGGAGTTGCGCTGATTATATTAAACCATGTCCTGCCTAAGATTTTTTTTAGTTTTTTTTAATTGGATCGCTTATTATGGAATGTGGAAACGATTATGTTTGGCATGCAAAGTTATTTTGCACAGAGTTAAACCAGTCGCATTTTAGTTGATTGTTTTGTTTTCATATTGAGGTATGTAAACAACTTGGTGTGAATTGGAAAATTGATCTGGTCATTGTATAAGAATCTATGGTATGCTTGCAACTGTGAAAGAATGGACAAAATTGCATGTTGAAATTAAAATGGCTTCAGTTGTGTCATTATATCAACTTGTTGAATACTATTCTGTCTGGAATGCGGTTTTAATGTTATTGTCAGCAATTTAGTCTGTTCCACTTCCTGTGTCAGGTCCGGAAGGCTTGGTAATACCAAATTGGCATCATGATTCATGAACCGTGTAAAAATGTCCACCGTAATTTCGTTTGCTTTGCATATTTCTGGAATGCTCTCTCCAATGCAGGTATCTTACGGCTTCATGCTGAAGTTTGCAATGTTCTCGAAACATTAGGAAATGACAGTATTATGTAAAAGATTAATTTTGTGATTGATTTTAAAATTTTGAACCAATGCCAGAGTTGATAGAACGGGATAATTCTAGAGGAAACCGTCAAAAACCGAAATGAAGGATCAAACTTCATGCAGTTTTATTAAACAGCATGTCTGGAAATCAATTATATTTTTTAGTTACACATCAAAGTGTCCTCGAACTTGAATGTGAGTCTGTTTTCGATTCATTTCGATAACGGAAGAAAAATATGCGGAATAATTGATGTACATATTCTACAAAAAACATGTTTTAGAAGGTGCCTAATTTAAATGCTCGTCTAAAAATAGGTGGTGAACAATCAAGTTAACTATTGAGACCTCGAGGTTAACACAACAGTTTCCCAACCCACCATTAGTATAATGATTCCATTGATTTTATTCTCATGCAAATCTGAAAACTTTGCACCTTGCCTGTTTTCCAGTTAAAAACTTAGTTTATGGCTTCTTCAGGTTGGGAATGACACCAGCTAATTTTAACCTTTCATCGGATCCAATTTGAAATTATAATTAACACCATCATGCTTAGCAAACAATTTACAAACTACTAAAGTCAGTTACTGCCAGTAATGTGAACCAGTAATTTACTGGTTCTCATTCTTGCTATATCAATCACCGGCCTTTTTACCACATATAAAAACCTAGAATCTCCTAGAATGCTGTCAGAAGTGTCGGATAAAGTTATTGAAACCAAATCTTTTTAAAGTCAGCAATAAAATGGCTCTAGAAAGTCAGGCTTCACTATCAAACCTATTTTTCTATTGGTTAGCAGCTCTGCCGGTGCTTGTTGCATTTTTCGTAAGAATTTTTCCACGATAAAAATGGTCATTAAGGAAATTATACCTTATCTAATTNGCTCTAGAAAGTCAGGCTTCACTATCAAACCTATTTTTCTATTGGTTAGCAGCTCTGCCGGTGCTTGTTGCATTTTTCGTAAGAATTTTTCCACGATAAAAATGGTCATTAAGGAAATTATACCTTATCTAATTGCCTATTGTTGTCGATAGGTATGGTTCTATTTTTGGGGACAGAAACAAACACTCCTCAAACTTATGATGATGCGAGCCAATCTCCAGCAAAGTTCTCAAACCAGTGTAAGTGCATCTCAGCCACCACCTTATGATAAGCCACCGTCCTATTTGATATGTAAGTTGAAGGGTTTAAGTAACGACATTTATCTGTCTTAACATCAGAACTTATTTTATTTTTAGACGAAACATTTCCAAAGGTTCACAATCCGCCAAGGAATGACCGAGGAAGTAACGGAGAAGTCATTTTATCCGTGGAAGATCTGATACAACCTCCATCTTATTTTGAGGCCGTGAAAAACTCCGAGACGAAAATATGCAGCTAGTCATAAATTAGTTGATTAACATGCTCAATTGTCAATCGTAGCGATTCGCTACCAGCGTAATGATAATACTCTGTCCACAGACTGATTTAACTTGTAATAGTAGATTATATATACCTTAATTTTTCTATTAATGGTCATGTTAATTACACCAATTATGAAGAAGCAAAAAATAGTCAAAAAATGATAAAGAAAAGTTTTGGAATTTTATTTCCCCATCCGGCACAATTACTCTTTACTTTCTTCCACTCCAGGATTTTCCGCTTTGGACCCAGTTTTTGAAGCCGGTTTGACCGGAATTTTGTCCAGGGTCTTATCTCTTCCAAATTGGAAAGTGATGTCCTCTTTAGAATTCCTTTCATTCAACCCAATAGTGCCAATTGCAATGGGGATTTCCGCCTTGAGATTTTTAGTGCATCCATCAACCTCAAGTTCAAACTCGAGTCCATAATTAATGATAATGAGTTTGCTTCCATCCTCACTAGTTGTGGTGGGTAGTGTGGGTGGGACCTTTAGAGAACCTTCCCAAGTTTCTTGACCCTTCTTCTTAACCGTTCCTGCATTCACGGAGACCATCGCCTTGGCGTCGAGTTTGATGTTGCCAGTTGCATGGAATAGGGCATGTTGCATGAGACGGGCGGAGACTTGTTTGACATTGGAGGATGAATTGTTTCTTGATATCTGCGGTCCAGGATATTGTCTCTCCCAGGAGGAAACCTCGGTGGTGTAGTTTCACAGAGAGTTCGATCTAGCAGAGAAAAAATGAGGAATTGATGGCGTCGCCGGCATGGCGTTACTTTGGGCGAAAGTTTTTGGGATAATTTTTATTGTGCTTACCTTTCCCGACTTGATACAACCACAACCCACGGAGCGATGGTCGCAAAGTTCCGCTCTTTGATTGAGCATCCAATCTTCGTTGAGGTCGTAAATCCCATTGATTAGAAATGCTCCCAGGCACTCCAGTTTCTCAGGTTGATCCGTTATTGCTGTGACCTTCATGATGTAGGTTATCGAACCGTAGGCGTCAATGTAGGTACAGGGCAGTGGAGGCGGCGGAAGGACGTAGGAAAAGGGAAACTCTTTCTTTCCTGGTGGTAAGGTCTCGGCTGGAATAAGACATGTTTTTATACACTTATCACTACTAATTAGAAGAAGATAAGCTGGACACACCCACCTTTATCCGTGACAGTAAATTCGACATCAATATAAGATTCCGTGGAGGCATGTGCAGTATCCAGTTGCTTCTTCTTGTTCTCAACGGCCACAGCCCAGCTTGTTCGACCTGTTCCGAGAACATTGATGCTGATCTCTGCAAGGACAAGGAATTGATTAGATATTAAAAAATGACTTAAGTTTGGTATCCACCCACTTTTGATGTTAACAATTTTGTTCAGTTCCAGGAACACGATGCCATTGATCGTTTCTCCGGGGAGATATTCTAGATGATCGCGGTCAAAACGGACTTTCATGGGGTTGTTGGGGTCATCGGCGTAAAGCTGGGCCATGGTTGATTTCCGGTTTTCATTGGGGTTAGTCCCATCTCCACCGGGGGTTAGGGGAGGGGGTGTCGCCATTTTAATGGGTGGGTGCAACTTTTCTTGTGACTACAATTTAGAAACAGGGCAGGAGGATTAAAGTATTGGATGCATGCTCGCTCATTACTTATTTGAGGCAGTCTTCTACAGATTTTTTGTAATTTTTCATTTTCGATCAAACACGCCCACTGTCCTTGACAACTTGTTTCAGTAATCGTGTCTTATGATAATCCACATGCCAAAGAAAGAGATGACAAATGCAGAACACCCTCTGTCGTAAAACCGGTGTTTTCCTTAGTTCGCAAGATATGTATTTTCGGCAGTTTTGGTCGCATGTGGAAATCCGATGAACTCTTTTCTCCTTGAAGTAATGCAAAAGATTTGATTTGATGAAAGAGAAAGCATACCAATTTGGAAGTGCCAACCAAAACATGCATCTTTGCCCGTCTTCATTGACGAGTTTACCGCACACATAAATTGATAAGCGAAGAAAAAGTTGAATTTGTTTTCATTGGAAAACTGTTGATAGGTTCCAATTCCCAATTAGTTTTAAATACGGAATCTCATCTCACCTCCCATGCAAAATGCGTTAAAAATCTCAAAAATCTCATCTTACCTCCAAAATACTTTACCAGCACTGCACTGCACTGGATGAATCTCATTTTATTCCAAAACCTGGAGCGGGGGAAGTCGAGTTGTTGCTTTTACAACCTGAAGAAGGAGCACGTTTCGGTTTTCTAAACTGTTTTCAATTCCTTAGACGATCACCAATACCTTGAAGAAGATGCGATCAAAGAATCCTCGAAAAAAAGTGGAGGAATCCTCCGACGACAATGGTGATCTTCACGAGTAAGCAGTAGTCCACAAAATTCTGCACGTACGTGGTTCAATATTTGTAAACATTTGTGAATCTATGTCTTTCTTACAGGGCTGTCGAAGACGAAGACATGGAAGCTGGTGCAGAGTCATCGGAGGACGATTCTGACTCAGATTCCGAAGACTTTTCTGATTCCTCCGAGTCCTCATTACCCGGAGGAGGTGGGAGTGGAAAAGACCGTGTTTCAGAACCCAAAGAAGATTCGGATGTAGATGAGGATGACCCTGTTTTGAAGTCTATTCGCCTTGCTAGAGAAAAGAAGAAGGCTAATCATCCTCCTGACTTGGATCTTAGTCCGCATTCTCCTTCTTGCATGAGTTTCCATCAGACGGAGGATGTCCTGGCGGTTGCGACTTTTGATGGGGACCTTAAAATGTGAGTGGTCAATAGTCAATTGGAGAAGTTTGATGGAACTTATTAATCAATTATTACTTGCTCTTCCAGCTATCAATACTCGGATGAGGTCAACACACTCTCCAGCTCTGTGAGTTTGACGGAAAATGGGATTTGTAGGGAAGTATGTTACACTGCGGACGGGGATAAAATCATTCTCGCTTCGTATGGCGACAATGGGAATGATCTTCACGTATATGACGTCAAGGAGGGGTTAAGATTGGATCGGAAAATTAAGAAGGCCACTCCTGCTGCGGTCAGTTCCCTGTATTCAATTGATGAGCACACCTTTGCGACTGGGGATGATGATGGAAATGTTATGCGTACGAAATTTAGAAAGTATTTATTTTTGTAGTTGCTTGTTGACTTATTTTTATGCATTTTTTTATCTAGTCTGGGATATGAGAGTGGGAAACGCGTATGCCTCTTTGAAAATCAGTGAAGACAGCATTTCATCCATGATAACGAATCGAGAAAAGCGAATTCTAGCTTGTACTGCGACTGATGGATCTCTGATTGCGGTCAAGATTCGTGGTGGCTCCATCCAAACGGAATCTGAAGTTTATGAGTCGGAATTCAATTGTATCGGACTTTTTAAGCAGGAATCAAAACTAGCGATAGGAAATGGCCAAGGTTTGATTGGCTTACTAATTAAAATCTAATTTCCAATGTAAGGAAGGTGCACATTTCTGTACTTTCAGGAGCCGTCTATGTCTTCAATTGGAATGAATTCGGCCGTCATGCAGATATTTATACGGGAATTGGGAAAAAGAAGAAGGCTCCAATCAATGCCCTTATCCCAATCACGGAGAGGATAATCATAACTGGGGGTGAGGATGGGTGTATTCGTGCAATGAACTTTTATCCCCAAAAATATCTCGGCCTAGTGGGTCAAGTCCCGTATTCCATTGAAAAGATGGATGTCTGCAATGATGGACATTTAATAGCAACGATTGGTTCGGATGAGGAAATTATTAAATTTTGGAATATTTCGTATTTTGAGAGTATGTCCGTTACGAAAGAAGACAAAGTGAAAAATAAGGCAAAACCGGAAAGAGATGACGAATCTAAATCTAATTTACCGTCATCATCGAAGCAGAATGCTTCTGATTTTTATAATGGTTTGTAATGGTTTGACTAATTTTGATTTTATTTAATGAACCGTTTAGTTATTTTAGAACGTAAGGTAAACCGATGACTCGTTCTTTATATTTTTGCGAAGACAATAAAATGATTATCATTTGTATTTATTTAAAATTCTTGTCTCCATTTATTTACCATCTTATAGTTCATGCGTCATTCGGTTAAAAATTGTTCATATTTGAGACGTACGTAGTTAAAATTCAATAGTTAGTTATTTGATCCGACATTAAATTAAATTTTAAACACATAAAAGTAGAAACAGCACCATACTGGTATTCCTGAATGAGAATGTCATAATAACAGAAATGCACAATACCAATCACAACACAGAAATTATATAGTCAGGTATGAGAATCAAAGTTCGCCATGTCGGTTCATAATCTTGGTTTCCAGCTCTAAATGAATTTTGTCAATGTGTCTTTCATGCCTCTTGATTTTATCAGCATAAAATGAAGTGGAGTCTTTGTCCGTGTGTAAATGTTCCTTATCCACATTCCCACCGGCATTCACCTTTTTCGCATTCAGTTCTGATTGAAAGTATTGCAATTTTTCTACTCGTTTTTCGTAATGTTTCAGTTCTTGCTGAAAAAATATAATAAAAGCATGAGGAAAGGAATTTACAATTTATTTATTTTGCTCATTATGCTAGTTTACCCGTAGAGATTCTAATTCTTCTGGAGTAAAATCCGCGTTCTGTGCAAGTTTCCATAAATTGGCAACCCTGTTTCATTAAGCAATTTATTATTAGCAATAATTATCAATCATTTGACTGCTCTTTGTCAAACAAGTTCCTACCTTGGCTCAGCAAATTCTTGGGAATTCGGAGCTGAAGCAATCTTTTTATGAAGGATATCATATCCATCCTTGATATCACGATGCTGACTCCGAACATGGTTTACTACTGGAAGACCACCATCTGGATACTTTTTCGAAGGGAGTTTTGACTTGTCCAAGTGATCCATGTGCTCATTATCGGTCAAAGGGTCGAGAAAATCTAATAACAAAATCCATTGATAAGTCAAGGAAAACAAAAGAATTCTAAAAAACAAACTCACTCGCAGACTTGTCATCTCCAAGAGCATTCTCCAGAGTGGAATAATATTCATCAATTTTATCTTGATGATGGCTAAATTCCTCTTTCAACAACTTTAAATGCTTTTCATCAAATCCAGAGCGTTCCGCCTTTTCCCACAGCTTAGCCAACTTCTTATCCTTAAAAATACTTTTGCTAATGGCGTTCTCATCCTGGGATGAGGGTGGATTATGCATTTTCTTTGATACGGCACCATCCACAAAATGTTCCAGGAGACCGTAGGTGGACAGCAGCTCTAACCAAGATTCAATTAATCATTCATTAAACTTTGTCGCATATTTATTAGTAATTTCAGGCATTACCTCTAAACTTTTTCCGGACTCCAGCCTCTTTCAGCCCATCCTTATCCATACCATCGGTTAAGAGTCGTTTCAACTTGACCTATAATAAAGTTTAGTTAAGCATTGGTTATCAACTGTACAGATAACCAATTCAGCTGACCTCTTCCTTATCATGAGCGTCTAAATCCGTATACAAGCTTCGTAACTTTGTATCCGTCAATTTATGCAGGGCCTTGTGCCACACGGCGTTAACCTTTGCCATCCGGAAGGGATCCCGTAGCTCCCGTAGATTGAGATTCGCCTCTTTTGAATACTTGTTGGCCTCCCCGAAACATGATGGAGCTATAATAATTAAAATTAACAAAGACACCGACAAAAGTGTCTCTTTGCCCGGTTTTGATACAAGTCTCTTCAGTTCCATTATGGCGAGTTACTTAAGTACTAGTTAATTATTGTAGCTGCATTAATTAAAAATTTAGTAATTAAAATTAAACTGTGATTAAAAATCAAAAATGGATCAAGTCTTAAAATTACGAAGTGACAAAAAGATACAAAACTGACTGGAATTTTCAAATATCCCGCCAATCCTCTCAATCCACCCCATTTTAAAAGCGAATGGAGTCGGAGTCTAAAAAATAGAATTTTTCAAAACATTGATTAAAAAACTTTGTTTTTAAAAGTTTTTGAAAAATTGGAAGTATTTCAATAATGTGATCACTCCCAGCAAGCATTTATTTGGGGGAAGCAGCTAACTGGCGTTGAAAAATTATGTGTTTCCTTCTTTGCTAATACTGGACAACAACAAAAGGCACAGATAATAGAGAGAGGTAAAGTTTTTAACGAAATAAATAAATGGTTATCATTTTGATAAGCTAATAATTGTGCTGGACGTTGTGCAGAATAATTATCCCAGCAGCAGGAGACATCCTACTTGAACCATGTCCAAGTACAAGGCGTATGGGAAGAGTCGGGGTAACTCTCGAGCAGGGCTTCAATTCGATAAGCTTCTAAAAGCATGCAACAATAGTAAGAAGCTCACCCACGGCCATGGCTGCAGGTGCCATAGGACGATTTGGTGTGGCTCAGTTTACTTCGACGAGGAGTTGTTTGGATTCCACGGGTATGATTATCATATACATTTTTAAGATGAGCATTCATGACCGTGTTCATCAATTTGTTCCCTAATTCTAGGAGAGGACGAGCAACAGCATGAAAAACCCTCGAGATTTTCCTCCCTTAATAAAAGACCTCGCATGGAGATGGGGGCACTGCAGCAAAATGTTGGACACGTACCCATTTGCCAAGACTCATTATCCTTTGAATAATTCTGGAGGTCCACCCCAACTTCAACCTGTTGTTCAGCAAACAGTTTTAAAACCGCGGAAGGTGAGATAGGTCAAGAAAAGCTTAATATTGCAGGTTTTTAATGACATTGATTATTTTTTCAAAGTTTTTCAAATCCCGTGGACCATTTATGGAGGTTGAAGTTGACCCGTCCCGACCACGTCCTGACATTCTCTGCCATCATCCACCCATTTTATCGAGTATAAACCTTAATTCAACGCCAAGTCTGGGCTCTCTTCCGCCAACACTTCCTCCAATTATTTACAAGTCGCCGGTCAAACCCAGTCACAGCAGCCATGCTCAAACTCCTTCATCTCCAACCTTCACCTCGCCTCCTATTAAACTGAAGATCATTAAGGATAAAGTAACATCAAAATTTGTGTCGGTGGCAGATCAGGATGATGGCCAATTTCATGCTTCCGGTCGTAAGGAAAGACAGAGTAAAGGGGAAAAGAAGGCTAAAAAGGAGGCTAAACTGAATAAAAAAGCGGCTGTCCCCTTTCCGGGAGGAGAGTCGGTACCGATATCTAAACCTGGACGTGGAAGACCACCAAAAAATCGGGTTTTGGCCGGCGTCACAGTTCAGCCACCAAAAGTGAGACAAAAGATGGTGGACAGAGCTGTACCTCCTAAAGTTTCCATTCCAGTTCCACCCCCTGCTACGAAACGAACATCTTCTGGTCGTGTTACAAGAAGTTCGACACGATACCGAGATGACCCTGAAGATGTGGAGGGACAGAATCAAAATTTGGAGCCGGATGAAGCTGCTAGCATGATACAGCAGCCGCATCCTTCGAACAGGGATGGCAATATGTATTATTCAGAACAGCAACCTGCTTCAGCAGCTCGCAATAGTTCGTCTGAAGAAAAGCTGAAGAAATTAGAGGAGGATGTAGAGTTTCAAAAGTTATCTCAAATTCTTTCTTCAATGGAGGATGAACAACCTTCTGCTACAGCTTCGGATTCATCACCGTTGCAAAACTCTCACAATCACGAACAGAGTCACCACACTGAGTTGAATTCTTCATATGGATCGTCGAGTTATTCTAGCGATCTTTCCACCCCTGCTTCACGACCATCGAACTACTTCCAGATGCCCGAGGCGCCTTCGAATTCGAATAAGGACAAAGATGCCGCCGCAGCAGGTGATATCCGTTCAATCTTGGAAGATGACTGGAACGAGAGTTTTGATGAGGAGTCACCAAGAAAGGCAGGTCAAGGCAGTAGTAGCTGCAGTCCTCCTAAAGTTTCCAGATTTGATCCCAGTGCATTTATGCCAGAAATAGAAGAGAATCAACACCATACATGGCGACATGAAGAACGACAAGGTTCTTCTTCTCAAGAAGAGTATACTGCTCAAGAAATCCAAAGACCAATTCCAGTCTATCCTGGAAATAGTAGTGACAATGGGAAAAATCTGCCCAACTTTAACATAAACTCTTCGCCTTATGCTATGAAAAATCTTCTAAGTGGCTTCAACAATGGAGAAGACGCTGGTAAATCCCAACAGGAACTGGACTCAACTTCTTCTCAGCAGAGTCTTCCAACAAATCCTGACTATTCTGAGCCATCACCATTGGACAGCCAGAGTCAGCAGACAACTCAGACTTGCTCCCAACAAAGCACAAATTCTAACAGTAATTCAAACAGTAGTAGTCAGAGCCAGAGTCCTGCACCACCCGCTACAGATAAACCTCAAGCCACAACATCAGCGGCACCTAAAAAGGCCTCTATTTTTAAGAGTCGAGCAGCCAAAAGTGACAAACCTACCAAAGCCGTGTACAAGCATACATTTGGACAAGTGGATAAAAAGGAAGAGGGTGGAGAAGGTGCCAAGAATCCGGCTCATCATCCTCCAGGAACCACACTCTTTGAAGATTTTGATGAATATGGAGATGAAGACCGGGAAGAAGGAGGGAGTCAAGATTTGCAATTGCAAAAGATGAGACCAGACACTGGCAACCTTGATCCTTCCGACGGTGGTGAAGATGGTTCTGGAGGTGGCAAAGTTCTTTGCAAAAAAGGAGCCAAAAAGTTATTTACCGTCATAAGAAATGTCAAAGCTGGTCATGAGTTGCAAGAGAGTGGCGAATTCCACGAATTTGATGGGGATGTCATGTATATTTTGGACGATTTGAAGGATAGAAATCCTTACAACAGTCGGTAAGCCGTGTTATTACCATTTTAAGTAAAAGTAAATGCTTTTCATGGATTGTTCGTATGTTTTATAAATAGTTGCCTCTCTGCCATAACGCTGGCAAGTCGATGCATGGACCAAGCCTTTCGAATGCATTTAAGAGCACACGGCACGGTTTCAGAATTCTGTAAAGGTTGGTTATTAACATTGGAATTTTTGAAAATGTATGTATTTGCAACTTACATTACATTATTGTTTTCAAGAACTCCACGATGCTCCCACTCATCCGGTTCTTTCCCTACTGGCGGCCACCGTCCTTTTCGTTCTCTCACAAGATCGTCTCAACATGGATCTTGACACAGAAAGTCTTAAATTGATCCTCGCCCTTACCAAAGCTGATTCCGCATGTGCTGGAAATGAACATGAGTTTTCTGTCACGGAAAATGTTGAAAATATAAAAAATAGAAAACGAGTAATGCAACTTTGTTCAGAAATGCAGGCCCGAGGTAAGCGAAACGAAACATATTATATTATTTATCATGTTACTTATAAGTGTGTACAAATATATTCATAATTCAATTTACAGGACATGCCAAACATCTCAATCTTGAGAAAATAACGGCATCCGAGCTGGCCCTAGAAACATTGCTCTACCTCACATCAAAACGGGCTGGGGAATGGGTAAAGCATGAATTGAGAACGTTGGGAGGATTGGACTCAATTGTTGAGGAGGTGGAAACCTCATTCAATTTTGTGGCTGGAGAGATTAACTCTGGACAGTGGGATGAGTCTGTTTCTGAAAGGCTAAGGAAGATTGATAGATGTCTGGAAGTACTTGGTCGTGTCACGTTTAATCACGAAGATAACCAACGGTAAGCTCAGAAACTTTATTTCTGTGTAATGACAGTACTAATCAAGCTTTTTTCTTATTTTCTTTAGATATTTGATGCAAGTTTCCACTCGAGAAGTAGAAGGCAGTGAGGGCGGATCTCCTGTTAAATGCACACCAGCGAGTCCAACTGTTTTCTTAGAAATGTTTCGATTTTGCCGAGAATTTTTGATAAAGAACGACGTTCGAATCAATTCCGTACAAGTAGGCATTATTCGTGAAATACTGTTTCTTCTTCTCCGTCTTTTAGTCAACTTATCCCATGACTATCGAGGAATAGGTGAGCTAAGCTTGAATTTATCATGATGAGTTGGATGCCTAACCATATCCTTGACATTTTTCTATTGTGTTACAGTACTGGGAAGCGAGATTATGATGGAAATTGAAGGATTTTTAGAGCTGTCTCTTCACTCTATATTTCAAATGACGAAACATTTTCCAGATGAAAAGGTTTTTGATCTCTTGATGCACGTGAGTGATTAATTCATGGTTTTGAGATGTATTTCAAAGCGTGGCAATCAATTATGACAATGTATGTTTTATTTTATATTACACAGTCTTTGTGCCTCCTGCTCAACCTTGTTGAAACAAGTAAAAAGAACCGTTGTCGAATCCTTCAAACAACGATTCGTACATCAGCCAGTGGAGTATTTAATCTTGGCTCACCCGAACTAAATGATTCTGACGATTCCGGGATGGAAGACGAAATTCCATTACTGGATGCTCTTATTCAAATGTTTCTTCAACGAGAACGATCCGCCAAAACGGAGGAACAACATACCGACAATATTCTCACAACCGGGGAGAAAGACGGGGACAAAGGGAAGAATTCACAGGACAGTGGTGGTGGAGGAAATTCACAAAAAGATTCTCAAGACGATCAAGGCACCTCCGTTCAAGATACGATTGATATGTTGATACAGGTAAAAAAATCAATTTCGAAGAAAATAATTTGCCGTATGAATTTATGAAATTGCACTAAAATATTTTTTTTTTCACCAGACTGCGGGGAAACACATGGAAAATAGTTTAATTGCGGCTTATATTTCACTTTTGATTGCATTTCTTGTTATGGATGATATGGTAAGGAACATTTCAATTGTTTTTTGTTGGTACTCCTGCAAGATTTTGTAAATTGTAATTTTTGCAGCCATACGTTGAGAAATTACGGGACGCTCTGCCTGGAAGGGCATTACTACCTTTGATGGCTGTATTGAAGAAACTTTTCAATTTTATGAGCATTACTTCCTCGGTTAGTTATATTTTGTACCATATATTAATCATTTTGTACCCATAAGCGTGTTAATATCATTAATTGATTTCATTTTCCAAACTCTAGGCCTCTGGAAGCACGCGGGGCCTTAAAGCAACAGCAATAGCGTTGAAATTTTATGGCAAAGTGGACCCAGCATCGGCTGGCGAGTTGAAAAAGGTTATTCCGGAATAACCAAAGTAATGAAGATGAGACGCTCAGCGACATTATGCCGCCGGCAATTAAATTTATACCTATCCATTATTCATATAAATATAGCATTTAAAATTTGAAACAATAAGGAACAGGAATAGATGTGTGTATGATTTGTGATCCATTGTAAGTACAGATATAAGTTATTTTGGTTATACTTGCATGTAATATTGAAATCCATTGAGTAGATTCATTCGTATTTTTCTCGGACTGATAGCATTTCTTTGTCATCCTTATCTACCTGTTAAAACCATTTCGCAGTGAACTATATAATATTTAAAAGTATTCCAACTAGTTAAAGAGAGAGCATTTAAAAGGATAGAATGTAAATAAGTAAAAAAACGCACCTTCTATGATTAACCAATTCAATTTACCTTGATGCAATACTAATGCCAAGAATACCAGCTCTACTTTTACAAGATTAAGAAAGAAAGCTCCTGAGAAATTACCTACATTTTAGTAACTATTGCATTTTGTAAATCAAAGTACTTTACTAGTTATTATAATTATTATTTATAGATAATCCTACGTATGCAAAATATAAACAATGAGATGCCACCCAAATGTCGTGTACAATTCCACATAAACCAATGAAATCCAGTTAGATAAGGAACAGAATTATAACTACTCACTAGGGTCTCGGTGACTAAACTAAGTTTAGATCTTTAAATACCTATAAAAACGAATAATTATATGCTTTGATTGATAA
>JAAXNX010001838.1:0-15868 GCA_036491905.1 Folsomia manolachei | reverse complement strand
GAAATTTTGTACACATGTCAAATTGGTTGTTGTGAATGATTTGAACACTTTGTTAAACGCGTCAACAACAACCTACACTCTGGCTCGGGCTATATGATGCTGCACTGGAGGTTTTTTTAAGATGGGAGAATTGAGCACGCTGGAATTTTTGGTAAAATTGTTTGGTAATTTGTTGAGTCATTGATTAATTCTTATTTTATTGCCTGCAGTTCCAAACCCTTAAAATATTCTTGTTTGGCACTGGTTTTGGAGCGTGTTTGGTAAGATATTGGTCAATAATAAAAATTTCTTTAACAATAAATATCCACAGATGTACCTCATCCTCCCGCACATAACCACACCCAGCAAAGCCACACCCAGCCGGAGATCATCGGATTTCCTCTCAGTTCCCGGAGAATGGCGTGAGACGGACCCAAATGAGACGCCGATTGTTAAACCTTCTCCGGAAGCTGGTAGGAGGAGGAGGAGCAGTTTGCTGTATAAATGAGTGTGCCACTATTGGATGTAAATGAAGGAGGGTGTGGTTGTTGAGTGGAATTACAAATTCAATCCACAAAATTGAAAGTTTGGAATTTAAACCAGTTTTAAGTATAAATCAAGTAGTTTGCTGTTCTAAAATATTTGAGATCTAGATTTGAAAAGGGAACTTGATTTACTAGGATGTGTAAGGTAGTTGAGGCTAGTTATGAAATTGATAACCTAGAAAGTAATGTGGTGTGCTGCATGCGTGTGTTAATTAGAGTGAGAGAGTGCATCTAACAGTTTTGCTCTTGTTTCTTTATTCTTTATCAAAGAGTTTGTAGAGTTGAAGATGTTAAAAGTCTCGGTTCAGAGCGTTTTTATGCTTAAATAGTGTTATAATAAGGAGATGAATGTGATGTCAATAAAAGGGAGGAAATCAAAAGTTTTTCTTTTAATTGTAAGCATAAAGAATGGGTGCTTGTTATCTCGGTTCAAGTGCGTTTATCTGATTGAATGAATGACTGCCAATAAAAAACTCGCGTAAACAAATGAAATTCTTTAAACCAAGGAAAAAAAACCGACCCAGATAATTACAATTTGACCCGAGGGGAGTACTGTGTGCATGAAGCTACCTCGCAAGTGAAGCTACCTCGCTACCTCATGACCAAGGAATTGCAACCACTACTAGCCAACTAGTTTTATAACGCATATTTCAAATATAATGAATCCCAACAATGAATCCCAACAATGGTAGCAATTTCGAGTGTCAGTGTCAGTGTGAGTCTGTAGGATTCAGGGTCAGTAGCACTCGCTTCCTCCTTCTTTTCTTTTTTGTTAGAAATGTGGATATATCTGTTTCTAGTGGGTGTGGGTGTGGCCCTTGGGGAAGAGTACCCAAAATTTACAACATTAATTGAAGATATTGGAGATAGTGTGGGTGTGGATAGTCAGACACTGGCGGGCATTGTGACGGATATTGATCAACATTATGATAATTTGTTGGTCTATAATCAGAGTTATCAAAGTGGGAGTGGTGGGTGGGGTGAGGTTTTGGAGGATGGAGGTGTTGGGTGGGTTGAGAGTGGTGTGGAGCAGGTAATAAGAAGATTTAGAATTCCATGAAAATGAGTAAAAATTGACATTTATTTGTAGTTACACCCCTTTGAAAATTCCTTATCCGTTGAAACATCCGGTCTGAAACTGGCCCTCGTTCTCGTGTCCCTTTGGTACCTGTAAGTTTTTGTCAGTCAAACGTGGGTCTATACGTGTCACCAGATGTTGTTTGCTCACAATTTAATCATGCAGAGTCATCGCGTCGCTGGCTGGGGGAGCAAACCTGTTTGGGTGAGTTTGACTCTATATTTTATTATTTTATTTAAATTTGCTGAATTATACAGTCCACCCTGCACTGGCCACCCCCACCACCACGCTCCAGATGAGGGGTTGGTCCAGGTTATTGATGGGAATGGGGTGAGGGAGGTGGGAGGTGAGACGAGTCATTTCAAATAGTAACTGTTTTATAATCTGTACTTATAACTCACAGAACCCCACCCAATGCAAGGTGAAGTATTGAAAATGTTCCAGTACTCTGACTCTGACTCTAGTGAAGAGGATGACCTGCCGATGGATTTGGTGGGCAAATTGGGAGAAATGTGTCCGCAGTCGGCTTTCTTTTATGGTGAGTATTGACTTTTGGACATATTATAAAATACTAACGACTTGAAATTAGGACAAAATTCTGGGTACATGACGGCAGCCATGATGCTCCGCAACATGTTAATGACGCTGCCCTCACCTTATGCCATGATGGAGATGGCAATGAAATTGAGACCGTTTGTGAATCATAAGCTGTGGTTTACTGGGTTGATGCATGCCTGCGTTGGGAGAGGGGATATGGGAGGTGATACCTTATTAATTTATTTTATTTAATTGTGCTGATACTGTTATAATGAAGGAATGTCCCTTCCAACTGCCCTCGATGCAATGCCCGACTCTTTCATCCCTGATATCGACAAGGCTCGGAATCATGAGTGCGTTAAGGTGGATGGGACTGTGGGGAAGGTATGTAAAATATGAGCCAACCTACATTCAACTAATATATTAATTTATCAGGACAATGGCATTGAAAACAAGTTGTGGTACTTTCGGGAGGACATTTTTGTAAATAGTCACCACTGGTACTGGCACTTGAGTTGGCCACTTATGACCAGGGGTGGGGCCAGGATGGATAGGAGAGGAGAACTTTTTTACTATGCGCATAGGAGCTTTGTTCAGAGGTTTGGTTAGTGGTTATTTGTTTGGAGCTGGTCAAATTATTTAATGGAATTTAGGTACAACATTGAACGGCTTTGTAATGGACTCCCACCGGCAGAAGCTTTGGACTATGGTGCACCCGTTATTCCTGGATATCATCCGCATTTGACTGTAAGGTTTTTGGTTGACTTATTGCATTTAAATGGATGATAAAGAGTAAAATAATAAATAATAAAAGGACGCCACCTCCGGCTCAGACTGGACTCCACGGGACACGCTCTCTCCACTCCGAGATATTGACCATTCAATGGATAAGAATGATCCGGTTGTGATTCCGATAAGGGACTGGTTGGGGAGGTTGGGCAGGGTCATTAAGGCGGTTAAGAGTGGGTATTGGGTCACGGTAAGGAGATTTTGCTTTTTTTATTTTCTACAGAAATTCATTGCTTTTTTGGTTTCTATAGATTTTTTTGTTTTTTTATTGCTATGGATTTTTTTTACTTTTTTAATTAATCATTTTGTTTCTACAGAAATTCATTGCTTTTTTGGTTTCTATAGATTTTTTTGTTTTTTTTATTGCTATGGATTTTTTTTACTTTTTTAATTAATCATTTTGTTTCTACAGAAATTCATTGCTTTTTTGGTTTCTATAGAATTTGGTGTTTTTTTGGTTTCTATAGAATTTGGTGTTTTTTTGGTTTTTTTTTGCTTCTACAGAAATTCTTACCTATTTTCTTGGTTTCTAACGTTTTTTTTAAGCTTTTTCTGGTTTTTATGCATTTTTTTCGGTTTCAAAGGATTTTCAGTTTCTTTTCAGTTATTTCCCGTTTCCATGCAAATATCACTTTTCCTGTTACTAACATCCGCTCGCCCACACGCTCACGGTCCGGTAGTGGTCAGATGACTAAATACAGCGCCTTGTAAAAATCTCCAACAAAACTTTATTTGCAGCCCCTTGGAAAACGCTCCATCCCAGAAAAGACAGGGATTGACATGCTTGGCAACACACTGGAAGCAGTGGACATCAGTGTCAACCCTAGTTACTATGGAAGAGATGGTTTCCATAACGACGGACATCGGATCCTTGGTTACATTGAGGATCCTGCTTTTGAGAAGATGGTAACGGTCATTTATGAAACTATTTCCATGACAACCAAAAAAAAAATGACAACAAAATAAAAATTCTCCTAACAACCAGCTCCCCCCCGGCGTAATGTCTGACCCGGCAACAGCCATGCGCGACCCAATATTCTACCGTTTCCATACCAACATTAACGATATTTTTGAAAAATACAAGAAAACACTAACCCCATATACGAAATCTGACCTAAGCTGGCCTGGAGTGACGTTAAAATCCATTCAAGTCCTGTCCCGCTCTGGGAAGGTGAATGAATTGAAGACATTTTGGAACAAGAGGAAGTTTGGGTTGGACATGGGGCTGGCTTTTAATCGGAGTGATCATGGGGAGGAGGTGCGGGTGTGTTCCAAACATTTGGACCATGAGGAGTGGGACTATGTTTTTGATGTGGTGAGTGTTACAAGGCATTCAAGACTGTATTGATGATTAATGGGTTTCATTTTGTAGTACCGCGCCCCCTGCGCCAAGTCAAAATCCAATTCCGCGACGTTTAGGGTCTTTTTGGCGCCAAAATTCGATTTGGAGGGGAGGAGGCTGGATATTCATGAGCAGAGAGAACTTTTTGTGCATCTCGATCTTTTCAATGTTAAAGGTGGGGTTTTTGTTGCCATGACAACTATTTTCTAATTTTTCTAATTTCCTGTTACCATGCCAACAACTATCTAAATTATTTTGTTTCCATGACAACCAGTCCCCCCCGGTTTCTCAAAAATAACTCGCTCCTCCCTCGCCTCCTCCTTAACCATCCCACCACAACAATCGCTAACCCAATTAAATAGCGGGAACCCTGGAGCGCAGCCTAATTGTGGGTGTGGCTGGCCCCACAATTTATTGTTGCCAAAGGGAAGTAAGGAGGGCAGCCATTTTGATTTGTTTGTGCTGGTTACCAATGGAGATGATTGTGAGTTGTGTTGCTATGCAAAATATGTTGTCATGCAAATATTTAATGTTGCTATGCAAAATATGTTGCCATGCAAATATTTAATGTTGCTATGCAAATTATTTTTAAATGTTGCTATGGAAAATTGTCATGAAACTAATTTTTCTGTTTCCATGCCAACAGACCTCGCCCCACCGCACCCCACCCCCTGTTCTAAAGCCTTCCTTTATTGTGGAATAACAAATAATTTCTACCCCGACTCTCGACCAATGGGATTTCCTTTTGATCGACCAATCGGAAGCTTGGATGGCTGTGGGGGAGGAGTTTGGGGGAAAGTTTGTAAATTATTTAGTGGTGGAGGCAGTGGGAGGAGGATTCGGTTTGTGGAAGAGTTTTTGGGTGGGGTGGGCAATGCGGGAGTGGTTCCAGTGGTGGTGAGGAATGGGAAGAAGAAGTGAAATCCATAGGAAGTGGGTGTGGAAATATACCAAAGAAAAAATATAAACCAAAGATGCCATTTTGTGGGAGGGGATCTCGAACGCTTAATGCTCAATAAATTATTTATTTATTTGTGATTTACTGTGATTTAATGCATTTATCACACTTGTGATTTTGTGTTTTATGCAAAGATTGTGATTATTTCGAGGCATAATCATAGAAATGCACAATATGTGATTTAATCATTTATGCATTTATCACACTTTTGGGCATGGCAACATTTACTTCTATAGTAACCAATTTAGAAGCACAAATAATCACAAAACACCTCAAATTTATTACCCCCACATACAAAACTCGAACAATTTAAATAACACAATTAACCCCCTTTTTAAACATTCCATTAACTAATAACTACAGTTCATCCTTTTCATCCTCCTCCTTTTTCTCCCCCCCACCAGCCCCACCCCCAGCCCCACCCTGTTGATAAAGCTTTGCAATAATTGGCTGGACGAGTTCTTCAAATTCCTTCTTTTCTTTTTTATACTCTTCCGCTTCCGCGTCTTGATTGGATTCCAACCACTTTATTTTTTCTTCAACAGCTGTTTCAATCTTGGTCTTGTCGTCGTCGGAAAGTTTTCCACCCAATTTTTCCTTGTCGGCGAGTTGAGTTTTTAAGGAATAAACGTACGATTCTAGCTCATTTCGGGATTCTACCTTTTCCTTGACCTTTTTGTCGTCGTCTGCAAATTTCTCGGCGTCCTGTTGGGAGAAAGAGGGGGGTTTAATTGGTTTCCATGGAATTTTTTTTTGTTTCTATGGAATTTTTTTAAACTAGATGTTTTTAGATTTTCTGGTTTCTATGGAATTTTTTTTTGTTTAGCTTTTCTTGGGTTTCTATGCTTTTTTCTGTTTCTAAGCATTTCTACTTTTTTTTTGTTTCCAAGTATTTTTCTGTTTCTAAGCAATCTATTTGGTTTCTAAGGATTTTTTTTGTTGCTAACATTTTAATGCCCTTCCTGTTACTAACTAACCGCTCCAACAAAACAACATACCTTAATCATCCTCTCGATATCCTCCGGACTCAGCCTATTCTGATCATTGGTGATGGTGATCCTCTCCTTATTCCCTGTCCCCTTATCCTCCGCCCCCACTTGCAGTATCCCATTGGCATCAATTTCAAAGGTAACCTCAATCTGAGGCATGCCCCTCGGCGCCGGTGGAATTCCCGTCAGATCAAACTTGCCCAATAAATGATTATCCTTTGTCATTGGCCGCTCTCCTTCAAAAACTTTAATTGTGACGGTTGGCTGGTTGTCGGCTGCTGTGGAGAAAATTTGGGATTTTTTTGTGGGGATGACAGTGTTCCGGGGGATGAGTTTGGTCATTACACCGCCAACCGTTTCAATTCCCATGGTTAAGGGGTTGACGTCGAGGAGGACTAGGTCACCAGTGTCTTGCTCACCAGAGAGGACGCCTGGGATTTAAAAAAAAGTTTTTATTTGTCGTCGGTTGCTGACGGGCTAATGTGCTAGTCTAAATATAAAGATTAGCGTACGCGGTTTAAAATGGATTTTATAATTTGAGTCACTGTTAGCTCACTACTAGTTATTTTACAAAAATGCTTTTTAGACGGGCTGATTAGCATCTATAATTGAGAGCGGCAAAAATACTGAAAAACTTTTCTAATTTTTCAATTCACGGGCTGTTATGCTAGTATTACGATATAAAAATTCATCTACTTTATAGTTTGCAGCAGCTGTCCTTTAAAAAGCTGGATTTTAGTCGCCAACTTCACTGATTAGACTTACAAAAATCCACCTTATAATTCCCAACATAAGTCACACCAAAAACCACTCACCCGCCTGCACAGCCGCCCCATAAGCCACTGAAATAATCAAAAAGTTTAAACACTTTTAATTTTTTGTATCCACTAAATGACTCACCCGCCTCATCCGGGTTGATCCCCCTGCTCGGCTCCTTCCCATCAAAGTACTCTTTAACCAACTGCTGAATTTTGGGGATCCTCGTGCTCCCACCGACCAGCACGATTTCATCCACGTCCTTTTTCTTCATGTCTGCATCCTCGAGGACTTTCTGGACGGGTTTCATCGTGGAGCGGAAGAGATCCATGTTCAATTCTTCAAATTTAGCGCGAGTTAAGGTTTCGGAAAAGTCTTCGCCGTCGAAAAAGGATTCAATTTCAATGCGGGTTTGGTGGGCGGAGGAGAGGGCGCGCTTGGCTTTTTCCACTTCACGGCGGAGCTTTTGGACGGCCCTGAATAAAAATTAGTCTCCATATTAATTATTTTCTATAGAATTCTATGGAAACAAATACATGGAAACATAATAATTTGTATAAAGAATTCTATGGCAACAAAAAAAAAATACTCCATAGAAACAGATTATGGCAATATGGAATAGATTTCCACAGCAACTCTAATTTCTATGGAAACATATATATTACCTATTATCACTCCTCACATCCTTGCCCTTCTTTTTCTTATAAAGTTTAATGAAATGGTCCATAACCCTCTGATCAAAGTCCTCCCCCCCAAGATGCGTGTCCCCATTTGTCGCCACCACCTCAAAAACGCCATTGTCAATCGTCAACAGACTCACGTCAAAGGTTCCACCCCCCAAATCGAAAACTAGAACGTTTTTTTCGCCTTCCTTCTTGTCCAGACCGTAGGCAATGGCGGCGGCAGTGGGTTCGTTTATAATGCGCATCACGTTGAGGCCCGCGATGACTCCGGCGTCTTTAGTGGCTTGGCGTTGGGCGTCGTTAAAGTAGGCGGGGACCGTTACTACGGCGTGGGTTACTTTTTTTCCTGCAAAAATGTGGTTGTGTTACTATTGTTTTTGTGTTGCTATGAGGGTTTTTTGTGTTACTAAGGGAATTTTTTGTTGCTATGCAATATTTATGTTACTAATGAATAATAATTACCCAAATAAGCCTCCGCCGTCTCCTTCATCTTGACCAGAACCATCGCCGAAATTTCCTCTGGGGCAAAAGTTTTATCCCCCTGACTCGTCGCCACTCGGATATGTGGCTTTGAATTCTTCTCAATGACCTTAAATGGCAACAATTTGATATCACTCTGCACCGTATGATCCGTCCAATCTCGCCCAATCAGTCGCTTGGCATCAAAAACCGTGTTTTCTGGATTCGTTGTCAGTTGGTTTTTAGCGGCGTCGCCAATCAAGCGCTCTCCTTCCGCGGTAAAGGCGACGTAGGATGGCGTGATGCGGTTGCCTTGGTCGTTGGCGATTATTTCGACGCGGCCGTTTTTAAAAACGCCGACGCTGTAAGGAAATTGATTAGTTTGGCAGGATTGTGACGGGCTTTTTTTGCTAGTAATTTAGTTTTGATCTAGCTTTATGAATTGGTAGGTGGTGGATAAGGTTGTTTCTACAGATTTTTTGGTTTCTATGGAAATTAAGATTTCTCTCTGATTTGAATTTAGGTTTTTATAGAATGTAAGTATTGTAACATGTTGCCAAGGATTGCTTTTTTGTTGCTATGGACTTTTTCATTGGTTTCTAGGGATTCTTAACTCGTTTCTATGGACTTTTTCATTGGTTTCTATGCAATTTTTAACTCGTTTCTAAGGACTTTTTTAATTGGTTTCTAAGGACCACTACCACCGCACCCCCAGAACTTACCAAGAATAAGTAGTTCCCAAATCGATCCCAATGACGGTGCCAACATCTGGTTTTTCCTTATCCGAGCCAGAGACGGAGATGGCCAGGAGGAGGAGGGGGAGGAGCAGTTTCCTCATTCTTTCCTTTTTTTAATTTCCTTGAAATTAGCAAATTCTGGAGATCGTAGAACCCGGCTGTTGAAGTATCGAGTAGGAGAAGAAGAATGACAGGAGTTGGTGGTGGCTCAAGTCAGTACTGCACTGCCGACGTGTTCTGGTAGTGACACGTGTATTTAGGAGAGAGGTGGAGAGTAGGTGGGGTAAGGTGAGGTGTGGAATGACACGTAGCGTTAAAAGTAGCTAAATTCTGCTAAATGTACGTGGTCTTGTGTTAATTAACTAATGAAATTTAAGTTAAAAGTAAATTTGAAAAATTTAAAATTTTTTAAAGTAATTTCAAAATTTAAAATTAAAATGACAAATTATGCCCACTAAATATAAACCATTTCATTTAACCACACCCCCCCTAAAAACCACACCCACTTCTAAATTCCTAAAATATAAATTTCCATGAAAATGACATTATTTCCAAAATCACCACTCCCACGCCACCTACCTTCCAACACAGCACACTCCATTCCTACCCCGCGTAGCAACCACCCCTTCTGTTGTCATCCCTGTAATTAAAAATCCTTAAAAAAACCACACCCACACCCAACCACACCCCCTGAAATGGAGGACGTGAGTTTCATTCAACCTTAATTCTGTATTTCTTTATTTATCCGTCTCTTCTTTGATTTCTTTTTTACTCATCTTATAATAAACCACACCCCCAATAATAAAATCCTTGTTTTGACCGCACCCTATTCTAGCACCAGGAACCTCCCCCCCAACCACTCCCACATGATGAACAAGAAACCGTGGCCACAATTGAAATGACTTTAACCGTGGATGAACCGCAACAAAGTGAACAGGTGGAGGACTTTTCTGGGGGTGTGGTCATTTTACAGGAGGAATTTCATAGTGTGGATAGTGTGGAAATTGGGTGAGTTGCTATGGTTATTTTTATTGCTATGGCAACCAATAACCAATGATTTCTATTTGAATGTAAATTTGATTTTAAATTTCTATTCTCTAGCAACGGTCACACCCCCCGAAACATTTCTTCCATAGTTACCGTAACACCGGCGGACTTGTTGGGTAAATACTTTAATCATTTCTGTTGCTATGGTAATTATTTTCGTTTCCATGCAGAACCCACGTTTCCATGCCCGCATTGTCGTAAGTTTTCAAATTGTTTACCAAATTTAATCACCATGACAACCAAATAAATAAATTATTTCTAGCCCGTTTTTTCAACCGCCGAAATATGGTGACTCGCCATATCAACGAAATTCACAAGATTGCGTTGCCATTCCAGTGTGATTTGTGTGATAAGTGGGTTGCTAATAATAATTTTGTTTCCATGGCAACTAATAACAAATTTAATTGCAGGACCTTCTCCGTGATCCCATCTCTTCAAAAGCATCTCATGAACGTAAATAATTAAATAATATGGTAACCATGACAACCACTAAAAATAAAAATCCCCATAGCACCACGACGTTGACCCAGAACCTTACCAATGCGAAGCCTGTCGTGACACTTTTACCCTACAAAAATTATTGGAAGGTAACCCAAGCAAAATTTAATTGCCATGGAAACCTAAACTTTTTTTTATTTCCCCAGACCACCGCTGCCCAGCCGCCCCCACCAAACCACGCCCCCAATCCACACCCAAAAGAACGAAAACTGTCAAAATAATTCCGTTAAAAAGATTAAAGAAAAAGGCGCCACCCCCACCAAAGAAATTTTGTTGCAATATTTGTAGCAAAGGATTTAAAACCAGGTCCACGTTGGCGAGGCATGTGGGAGGACATGGGACGGAGAATAAAGCTAAAGACTTGGAGATGGGAGGGGGTGTGGTCATGGAGGAGGTGTAACTTTTCATTATTTAGAGAGTTTTTGTAAATTTAATAAATAATTTCCTTGGAAACAGTATTTTGTTGCCCCTGACAACCCGCTGAAATTTAAATAATGAAACTAAATAAGACACCCACTTTTCTAATCATGTCATAAAAGAACCACACCCCCAATAACAATCTACATTACAATCTCCACCCAGAAAACCCCACCCCCAACACCATGAAAAAACTGTTAAAAAAGCATGACGACTCTACCACCCCCTCCACCCACCCTCCTGCCCTGAAACTTTCCAGCTCCTCCCCCTCAGCCACACCCCCTGAAGTATAACTCACTTATTGGGAAAAGTGTTAAATTGGGAAATATTAGTGTTACTATTGAGGAGGTCATCGCTGAGGTAATTAACTAAGTTTGTTGCCATGGAAAGTTTCCATTGGAAACAACTTTTTCTTATTTTACAGGGCGGCTTTGGCGTCGTGTTCCTAGCGAGGGGGGGCAAAAAAGTTTATGCTCTGAAGAGAATTGTGAGTGATACTGCAGTTTCTCTATTGAAACTCTCTAATTCTGGAATATTATCTAGTTATCTAATTCTGTGGATGGGGTGGGTGTGGCGGAGAGAGAAATTAATATTTTGGTGAGTTTTTTTAAATGTTTTTACACTTTTCTGGCACCATCTTTTAAAACCTCCAGTGCAGCATTCATATAGCCCGAGCCAGTGTGATTATCTATGCTTGGCTAGAAGCCCATAGAGTTACAATTCATAGTAAATATATTTCTTAAATTGCTAATTTTAAGCAGATTAGTACTGTATTACAGGAAACTTTGAATACTAAAACAGGAAAACATGAAACGACTACATTTTACAACAAATGGCTTATTTCACATACATTTTTCTCCCTTTTACATCATACTCAGCCACAATATCAAGTTTTTTGAAATCGCAGCCATCTAATACTTCGCCTATGAACCAAAAAGCAAGTTCATAACATTCCTCTTCTTGACCAAATTCAAATCCAGTTGGATCACAAAGCTTGATTTTTTCAATCTTGAACTCTTTGGCAATGACTTTTGCGATATGTGGGATTTTACCACCCCCTGCATAAATAGAAAATTATTTAAGATTTTGGCCTAGTCTGAGCATTTTAATTTCGCTTGATTGTATACTATACCTCTGTGGAAAACTGATTCTTTAACAACCATCTCGTACTTCATATCCAATTTTGTTATCAACATTGCCCACGAATGCACTTCAGTTTTTGGGTCAATTGTCAAGTTCTCTCCGATGAATGCAACGACACGAGAACCTAAATACAACATTCGATTAGACGATCAGGAAGCTATGACATGCTTGTGTTTCAGAAAATTACCTCGACTTAATTCAGCACGAATGGGCTTAACCGACCCCAGGGCAGTGGTCATGGCTCCTTTGGCAAATGGATTTGTCGGAAGGTCGAGCTCCTGTTGATCTCCATCCTTGTATATGATGAGCTTACTCAAGAAAGAATTCCTGTCCACCCTCAGGAACGAGTCGTTTAATATGGCCCCCTTTTCCAAAGCCCCCTTTAAAAACGAATCCCGAAACACTGCTTCTTCTTCACGAACGTGATCTTTCCCCAAAGCTCCCAAAGATTTTGCGACACCAACAAATCTACCAGATATGCCACCCCCACGCGTATTCACTGTGGTTGCAATAAAATGGAATAAACTGACAGAATTTAAACAGAATTTTTTTTTGTCGTATCATAGCCATCAGCACTTTTTGTCTGTCTTGCCAGTATGAGGGAGAAGATCGAATGTGTTTGAGCAACTTGTACCCATCATCGTGCTGGACAAGATTCTGGACAAACTCTTCATTAATTAAATTTCCAGCCGTTGCTTTTCCAGGTCCTTTTTTCTTTCGAAGGCAGAGGGATGGATATCTGACTAGCAATTTGATACGTTTGAACTAGTTTAAAGGAATACAGCAACTTCGAAGGGATGGCACAACGACGGTCTTTATTCCTGGCATCTGATTTAGCAATATCAGTCCTAGAGATCGTGTCTTTCATTAGACGACTGATCCCACCATAAATTGAAGGAAATGAAAGGGCTTCTGCGTTTGAGTCCATCAGTAGGGAAATGGGCCGCTGTCCTTCACCTGGAGCAAATCGAATGGCCTCATTGTTCTCCACGGAATCAAAGTCTATCAAGAGAGTTTGCTGGCCGCCAGGATTCAAACCACCTTCCTCGTCATTGCAAATCCGCTCAGTCTTAATTTCCGTCCGCAAGTTTTTGTCACAGTCGTCTACCACAAATTCGACAAAGTCACCATTCATTCCTGTCAACCATTCATCAGACAGTACAATGCCTTCTTCTTTGTACAATTCCGTCTGCGCCAAGTACTGAGCAGCATCGTAAACTTTCTTTGGTCTTATTGTTTCAAACATGTACGGGTTCTTATACTCCATCTTTCTCATCAGCATCAACTGGATCACGGATGCTTCATTAAATGACCGGGGAAGGATACTTGCAGTTTCATTGATTGGGTTCATAATGTTTATGACGTTCCCTTTAAGTCCACATTGACGGTCGATTCCCAACTTTTGGATTATCATGAATGGAATCCTGCCGGCTACAAGTCTCTCTTCTAGTTGAGTCAATCCTTTCAGAACTTCGGGAATTGTGGGGAAACTGAAGCCATTGGAAAAACAAAGCTTGGGTATTTTTCCTTCTTTTAAATGACCATGGCACGTATTGCATAGATATTCCTGGTCACCAGTTTTCGGTCGGAGGACTTGTTCATAATATTTTAAACTACGCTTCTCAAGAATTTTGTCACGGTGTAGAATCCTCATGGTAGTCACAAAAAACAATCCGTCGCAAGATTGACATGGGGTGGTGGGACCAAGTTTGATATTCTTTAGAAATTCCATTTCGCCATGAGTTGGATTGAGATTGCGAATTTGTCGGGTTAAGTTGTTTCTGGATTGCTCAATTTTCCGCCTTTTTTCATCCAGCCTGTTTGATAAAAAACCGTAACCATTACATATACCGGCAAATCTGTTCCAAAGTCTATAATAAAAATTAGCTTGCCTGTATCTCCGGTGCGCTTCCGTATCTAGTAACTGCTCTTTTTCTCTACGTTCTTTATCCTCTCGTACTTTCCGTCGTGCTTCCGTGTCTAGTAACTGTTCATTATCTCGACGCTTTTTGTCCTGCCTCGTTACCCGGCGTCCCTCCGTGTTCATCAACTGTTCTATCTCCCGCCGCTCCTGGTCCTCTCGTACTTTCCTCCGCGTCTCTGTGTCCGCCAACCTTTAACAAAACACGTTGTAATTCCCTATCTGCAATGCCACCTTATACAATTACCAACCTTTCCTTGTCCCGAAAATGCTGATCCATTCGACGTGTCTTTCTTTTTTTACTCCTTTCCTCTTGTGACTGTTTCTTCAACTTCGGCATTTTGTTCCCAAACTTTCTAGAATACCTTTTTACCTAGCCTGAACTAACCAAAATTCTAAAATATTTTCCAGTCCACGCTAACCCGCCTAAACTGCCCCCACTTGTTACCATTACTGGACTCCATGACGACAAAATTAACCCCGGAAATAACAGAGATCCTCTCACTCACCCCCTTTTGCAAGGGGAGTCTACTTCAGCTCATTAATAGACAGGTAAATAATTATTCTGTTGTCATGGCAACCTATAAAAAAAATAAAAATCTGTAGATCACCCAAAAGACGCCCCTCCCACAAACTCAAGCACTTCGGATCATGGCCGGTAAATAAAATAATTTCCATGACAACCAAAAAAAATAATAAATAAATAAATTTCAGACATAATTTTGGGTGTGGCTGCCATGCATTCGGCAACTCCTCCCATTTTACATCGAGATTTGAAAGTGGAGAATGTACTGGAAAACGGGGGGGTGTGGTTACTATGCGATTTTGGATCGGCAACGGGGAAGGTAATAATTGCTTGGAAACGGAAATTTCTATAATAAATTTTTGCATGGCAACACAAATATCCTTGACAACACAAATTAGATCTGGGACCCCACCCACCACCCCATTTCAACAATTTCGGAAGATTTAGAAAAATACACGACACTCGCTTATAGGTCGCCAGAGATGGTAAAATAACTAATTATTCTGGCACACCCCCTGACAACCAACCAATTTTCTCCCCTTCGTTGCTAGGTGGACCTCTACAGCGGTCGCGGTCCCATAACAACCAAATCCGATATTTGGTCGCTAGGCGTTCTNCCTGACAACCAACCAATTTTCTCCCCTTCGTTGCTAGGTGGACCTCTACAGCGGTCGCGGTCCCATAACAACCAAATCCGATATTTGGTCGCTAGGCGTTCTCTTCTATAAGGTAACCAACATTTTAAATCATCATCACCATGACAACAAAATTTTCTCATTTATTTCAGCTCCTCTACTGGACCACCCCCTTTGGCGACTCTCTCTTGGCAATCCAATCCGGTCGTAAATTAGACTTCCCCCCCAGTAACTATAGCAACGAATTAAATTTATTTTTAAATTATTTGCTCCTCCCACAACAAACGCTCCGGCCAGATATTTACCAAGCTTCGGAATTGGTGCACTTGTTGCTAGGCGTTGCTAATCCGTTACCAGTGGTTGCTAAGGGGTGGGGTTGGACTGAGATTGAATTGCATTTGAGAGGGTGTGGTCAGGATGAGGGTGTGGTCAGGAAGGGGGTGGGGAGCAGGGAGGTGGTGGTTTTGGAGACTACCATTACGCCGTGAGTGTTATGGCTACAATTTTTTTTGTTGCTATGTGATTTCGTTGCCATGACGATGTATTTTTTTAGTCGTCAACGACCCAAGGCAACGAATTTAAATTCCACGGCAACGAATTTAGAAAAAAGTGTTGTCATGCCACCGCCAAAGAGTCCGAAAGTTGAGAGGAGAGAGTGAGTTGAATTTTTTTAGTTTCCTTGGCAACGGATAATAATTTTTTTTTTACAAAATTCCAGGCCCACCCCCTCTTGGAACCCATTTGACACCGTAGAGACCACGCCCACAGCAACAGCAGTAACCACGGCAACAGCACCAGATGAAACTGACCCCTTTGCAGCGGCCCCGTT
>JAAXNX010001837.1:0-15868 GCA_036491905.1 Folsomia manolachei | reverse complement strand
AGCATGCTAAATTAGTTGGAGGGGCATATTTAATAAAGTTTAGTAATTAAGGTACTCGTTTAGTGCATGTAATTGCAATAACACGAGAACTTCCTTGTCTCAAGTGGAGAAACAACAGAAACAACTTTCTATTCCCGAACGCAATATTTCTCCTTCAAGCAGTGAATAAGAGCACATAGACTGAGAATGCCAAGCCAATTAATGTTTCGCGGATATACATACTATAATTAATAATTAGTAATTCCTCATGATACTGACTACCAGAAATAATAATAATTTATTTAATTGAGTATAAGGTGATATTTTCCTCTTGTGTATTCTGTTCCGTGAATTATACATCTGTCGCGAGACTTTATTCAATCTGGGTTCGGTGAGAAGAACGTCAAATGACGCTTCAGTAATAATAAAAAAAACAATAGTAATGCTCAGTTACTGAAGTTGATTATGAAGTAAATAAGTTGCAATTCCTTAATTAGCGAAAGAGTAAGCTTACGTAGTTATAAATATTTCACATTTTCTTACTTATAATAACTTTATTTAATTGAAATCGCCGTTCAAGAATAAGTCTTCACAGAAGGAGGAGTACAATAATACATAATAATATACAAAAAAAAGACTTTTCCGTCTTAAATTCGTTGGTTCGGTCGTATGGTCTATGCATTATTTAATCTCATTTTCGAGCCAGTTTTTTAGGTTACTACTCATCTATTTCCTGTTAAGTAGTATCGTGCCGTACTTCATTTGTTAGAAAACGAATATATCACCATTTTACCTCTCAATCCTGTAATGTCCCTCCGCTGTTATGTTATTTATAAGTCAATATTTGTGGTGAAGAACTGATTCAACGAACAATAATAATTGTACAACTAGTAATATAAGGTATTCTGAGTTGTAAGACGCCTGCTTTTGGGAGGCAGGAAATAATAATTTTAAGTTCATCATTCGCATTGTTATTTAAATTAAAACAATTAATGTAAAACAAAAAATGATGCATAAAGTAAAAGTACGAATTTTATGAACGCAAAAAACATTTCGCTTTAATTGCACATTTTTTTTTACATATGACCATATTTTATTTCTACTAAATTTCGAAATTTATATTAGGAATCCTATCATCGGGTAGGAAAAGGGGCAAAACCCATTAGGTTTGTTTTCAAGTCATTCTCAATGAAATATATGAAATTGAACCATTAATTAACGGCTATGGCTCATGTCTATAATTGTTAGTTTTGTCACCAAATGCAAAAGTGTCAAAGGCTTATCTGAAATTTTGTTCACAATGATGGCCTTTTCAAATATTCGCATGAAGAAATTATATCTTTAGGGCATGAACTGCTGGACAATCTTTATAAGACGGTTTCCAAAAGCAATGATTACATTGCTCATTTTTATTGCGTTGGATAGGATTTTTCTCCTAAGCGTTTCTGCAGATACATGCTTTCTACTTTCAGATGGGTCTTTCTCGCCAACGATGGACATAAAGAACAAATAACTGAATTCACTTTCTCAAATCTTTTTTTCGTACTATTTGCAATATGAATGTGGATGACTTTGATTTCTTTAAATATTATTGAATTGTATCTAATACAATATACCTTATCACAGTTAATATGCGTTATTCTTTAATTTGAACCCAAGAGTTTATTGTCCTAAGACTTAAACAAAGTAACTGATCCTCTCTCAGAAAAATACGTTAGTCTTTTGTAGCCTGGATTGAAAAACGGACAAAGTGAAACTTTTCGCATTCTGTCCCCAGTTTAACGAAACGTATCGTAATGTTCCCAATCAAATGTTTCCAGTCTCGTGAATTGAATTGTCCGACTGGTCAAACTTTTTGTTCAATCTTACTACCATGCCATGTCCTAGTTCATTGTTATATCAGGGGATATAATATAGACCAGAGATGACAACCAGCCGATATAGGCAACTACGGAATTATTGGATTTATACTGTGTTCCCTTGATTTTGGAGACATTCCAACACCATGGACTTCATTTTCATCCACTTTCATTTTATTACCGAGGCTATTTTTTCTTACTATTTTTTATATATTTTACTTTTTAAAATCACTTTTGAGCGAATTGAAACTCAAGTGAAACATGCACGGAGGTATTAAAGTGTAGCATTTATTAAAGAGAAATAGTTTAACAATGAAAGTTATCGAGGAAGAAAAGAGCAAACGAATGGAGCTGGACATAGGAAATCAATCCAGAGTATTGCATTATTCAGTGAATGCAGTTGAATTCTTTGCCTTGCTTCAATTATCGGGAACTTAACTTATTCTTAGTGTCGTTGATGAATGTTTCATTACTATGCCCTCAGTCTGTTTCTTTTACCACAGTCTTTATTTTATATTCTGATTTTTACAGCATCCGTTCGTTTCATGAATTTAAATCCTCTCCTGTATCCTATAAAAACGGATTCTCAAGAATATTAAGCAGGTAAATTTCCCTAACTTCCTGTTTACGAGTATTTTACTATCGTAGCTTTCTCTAAATTATTTCAGTGAAATGGTTGAACCATTCAATTTCTAGTCCGCTAATGTGCGCTGCCCATTACCGTACACTCTGCGCTTCTGCTGTAATTCAGTTTGGTGATGGTACTCTTTTTCTTAAGGTGTACTAAAAAACACAACATCAAGCACGCATTGTTTCCTGTAAATATAAATGTATGTACATAAGTTGACTACAGAGGCTTTAAAGTTGGACTGGGTGAGTGTGGAGTCGTAAAGAAGAGAAAGTCAGATTCTAAGACTGCATTGAGAATTCAGTCAGGCAAGCCATTTACCCAATAAATGTAATTGCTCAGATTTTATTACGACATTAAAACATCAGCTTGCTCATGGAATTACTGCAACTAACGGCCAGTTGCAGTTTCCCTTCTTTACCCACACATATTTACTTAAGGTTGGCTAAAGGTTTGCCGTACCTGCCGAAGTAAATTAACGAATATACCACACCATAAAGTTATAGTCATTCCTTGAGGCTGAGTAAGAACTTGGTTATTTTATTTGTCCTATTCTCCCATCCCTACACACACTTCGAAACACCAACAGCCTGGAGCCATGTCCTGTGGGTAATTAACCAATATCCTTCTGTGGCTCAACAATTTCAATCCTCTCGTACTTATCGTTTCTTTGCTTTACTTGCCATAAGTGAGCTTCAAGCCCGGCATGGTAAGGTAGGTAGGAAAGATCGATGATGAACTAAGCAAATAAATACTTTGTAGTTGTTACGATTAGAGATACATTTTTAATCAATAACCCCTCACAACCAATTTCGAAATCACTACTACTCACTGGCCTGGAAAGATTTACGACGCAGAATGAAATTAACCATTTCTGTAATCCATTCTGACAAATTTAAGGTGTGACCTGAAAAACTGGAAATTTCATGTTTTCAACCGTAAGTCACTATATAGATGACTTTCACTACACTTATAAATATGAATATCATAGCTTCAATTTTCCGACGCATGCATGCCCGATTTTCTCATCAAATTTCATAACGTGACAAAACAAAATTTACATTATCCGTGTGTGCTCGAACGTTCCAAAATCTTATCACTAAGGCATTGAAAACTGTATTCAACCTTATGTTGTATTAACTACTGCAAAGACCTAATTTAGCTCCGCAACATACACTGCAGCACATCCCAATGGATAGGTTTAGCATAAATCCGAATTCCCAAGGTCCCATTCATTCCTTTTTCCTTGTAAGTTACTTCTTCTTCTACTGGAGTAATCTATGGGCAACATCATCCTTTGGATTAACTATCTCATGAAGAGTTAAAGTTCAGTAAGTGAAGCCGTCGGAAATAGAGAGAGATCTGCACACTAATACACGATCATTGGTGGTCTACCCTAACATTTCATGCAGATACAAACTGTGTAAAATTGATGCGAAATCGGCAGCCTAAAGGTTATAGGAACTCGATCAAAATTCGCCGTGTAAAGTGAGAAATTAATCCAATTCCAGAAAGAAAGAATCTCTCCCCAACTTTGCATTACAAATGTGAAGTATCACGATCACGACAATCTCTTATTTATAAGAAAAATATTAGAAAGATTAACCCTATTATTTATAGACCTACTAATTGCATTAACGACTATTGTAAATTATTTTAATTAAGGAATAATATTTTACTGACTGAAATTTCAATTTTTTATATTGCCTTATCTTGAGTACTTTTGTTAGCCGAAGGAATGACAGTGATCCCGAATATTGAAGTGTGACGCACCAGTGGAAGTTCTTCGTATTTTTCAAATGTCAACCGATTTTGTAAGATAGATAGAAAACTGACAACGAACCTAGTTGTGCTGTCTTTTACTATGACTTCATAACCCGAACAATCATTTTAGTCATAATATTGCCAATTCCTGCAGAAATAACAGGTTTCCACTATTTCAACATGTAAATTTTGTCTCGAAATTGCCGGTGTTGAAAAAATATTCTGTCATGTTACACCATTCATTCAACGTATAAAACCAGTTAATAACAAATTATAGTTCGGCTTCAAATACAAAGACTTCTAGATAGTGTATTTTTTATGTTGTAGGATTTCTTGACCCAACAACTGTGTCGAACTCGGTCAAGCTTATGCTTTACGTCTTTTTGGCTTGCCAAATGTATTTCCATTTTACAATGCAAGTACACCGAGCGTTTTTTGCACTCCATTCCAACTAATTCCATCGAAGCAAAATATTCAAATGAAATTAAACACCAAACCCGTGGAATAGAATACTGTGTACTTTTTGCAATACTGCTGAGTCGACTTATTCTATGTGGGCGTATGTTCATGGCTACATTCAAAGACCATGTATTTTCCTACTAACCTGTGTGGAACGCTATTAGCATCGCCATTGGAGTGACACAATTAAGTTGTACTTGCTATCAAATCAGACGGATCAAGTAATTATCATAAACTAGTCGTTTACGTGAACTGACCGCAAACAGAACACCCAGAAAAGCAATGATTCATTTTTCATTTGTCGAAGCTTAAAATTTGTTTACAGCAATCTGCTGGAAACGCATTTAATTTCCCGTAAATGAAATCGAAATTCATGGGAATCGTTTGTCATTGAAATTTTTATAATTCATTATAGTAAAAAAACCCTTACTTTTGTAATGCATCTAATAAAATAAACATAGCATAAAATATTAATGCTAACAAGGGAGAATTTAAAAGTTGTTACGGATAGCTTTGCCAAGGAATCCCTCCTACCTACTAGTGAATCCACTGCATGCTCTTGTTTCAATTCAACCCTTCAATGGCACAGCCTACGGTATCCATCTATACCGATAATCATGTTTTTAAACTAAACCACCCGTCGTCATTGTGGTTCCCTGGGAGCGAGCTCTTATGTTTGGTAGGAACACACGAAATTTTGTTCAATTCTACTGAATTTCTGGAATAGAAGGGTGATTCGTTTGGGCGGTTTTGGTCGGATATGAATGCCACTCATTCCAATCTCTCTACATGTCCAAAAGAAAACCACAGGACGAGAAAGGAGCACGAGCGAGAACTGAAGGAACAAACTTTCCCTACTCCTTGTTTTATCCAGGCACCCGTTTAAAACGGGACTTTGAGCCTCACTCCGGGTTAGTCGGGATTTCGGCGTCAAGCCGTCTAGTTCTTGATATTTTCTATCCTTTTCATATCTGTCTACGAACCACGCCAAGCTTTCTTCCTCGGGTTTGTCACTTTGTCTCATTTTTTCCCGTTTGAAGCTAAATCCAATACAACTCAACCAAGTTAGATTCCTTCTTAGTAAGAGTGAAAGGAGTCGACTGACTAAGTCTCAATTTTAAATTTGACTTCATTTCATTCTGCTCTGGACTCGGCGTACTTTTACTCCCTTCTTGTCCATCAAGTCAAATTCAAGTGAAGTGAAGTGTCAGCCATTGTCATTAACCATTAGCTAAGGGTATATCCTTTGCCTGCTTGATTAGAAGGCACGCTTCTTGTTTCCTCATTCATTTGTTCCATTACCTAAAGGAAAATTGGAGTGCTTGATACCTTACTAAACTGTCAACTGTTATGAGAGGGGAAAAGTTGTAGTTGTTTTTGTATAAACAATAAAAGTTTCACAGTCCTGACTGTAGTAACCAATTAATACAGTTTCGATATCTGACAATATATATAACAAATTTTAATTTATATTGCTAACTGCATTGGCAACTCCTGCCGCGCAGAACGGCAATATTTGTTTAAAGTAATTTTGAAACCTGGATCAGAAATGAAATGTAGTCCTTTGCTCCCAATAAAGTTGGAAACCAAACAACTTTCCCTGCCTAGAAAACAAGTAAAACAAGAGACGAATTGTGTGCCCTAATAATTTCCTGACGGAGACACATTACCATTGTTCTCTCTTCCTCTTGCCTGTCTAACCATCCGATTCCTGAGTTGATACACATCCACTGCAACGCGACAATAACGGACTTTAACCAACCATAATAACAATAGTAAGAGTGAAACAATAATGGGATGATATTTGCACACAATTGGCAAAAGGCTCGGCTGAGCTGACTGAGTTGAGCGGTGAGTTTAACTACGACAAGGAGGACCAAGCAACACAATACAACGATTGAACTACTGGTTTCTTCTATTGTCTTCCCCTTCCTTGTCCACACCAGAAAAGCAACCACGGGCAGGAAAGGAGGAGGAAGGTTCTTCGGAGCGGATGGATGGATGGATACCTACTCGCATTGCAAATTGAGAAAGTTATACGACAACATGTCAACCACAGCACGGTTAGTACAACATCGATTCTTGATGATGGTTAGTTTGGTAGCTCAGTTTATGCACCTACTATGTTCTTGTTTAAATCATCAGTTGGTGTTTTGGTTGCATGGAGGTAGTCTTAGTTTTCTAGAAGCCTTTGCTTTGACGTATAATGTCCAAATGGCTATGTTACGAGTTCCTTTGTGAGTAGTTGACGAAGGAAATATAACCGTAAGTATGAGATTTAGTTGTCCAATTAGTACTTACAAAATTCGATTGAAGGGAAGGAAATTTGGGCGTTTGCGAGTAGTGATCGTGCTTACTTTCACTCTGTCTGGCTGAGACAAAGTTTTTTTTTGGCTCAGGTTACATCTCTCTTGTTTACAAGTAAACAAAACAATAAAATAAAATAAGTGCGGATCACACTTATTTGTATAAAAACATGAATAGTGACGAACCATGCGATAAGCAGTTCAAACGGCGTATTTGAGAAAAGTAAATTGTGCGAATTGATACAGTTCATGCACAAATGTTCTGGTTTCTTTCATGATAATCGCTTGATGTTCATTGCCCTACATCTTATTCTTGTTGAACTGAAGAAGCTATTCATACATTCTATTTACACAAGGAGTGTTGACCCAGTTAACAATGAGACCTTTACAACACAAAGAGAACAAGTTCTTTGTCTGCGTAATTTATTTTTTCGATTTCTTCTATTTTTTGGACTCCCTGGCGTAAAAATCTATGGTAGCTTACAAGAAATGCTTATGCTGTGAACGTTCAACAGGAATAAATGAACAAAGACCAGACACAGCAGGTAAAGGTGTGAGGGCTGGACTCCGAGGGAGCTATGGTATTATAAAATAAATGATCAATTGTTAAAAAACTTGGAAAGACTTCCTGGGAAAACTATCTCATCTCATCACTTGTGGTGTGGTTTGGTGGTGAAAGGAAAAAGTAGAAAGGGAATAATGGATTGGTGATCTTCCTTTTGGACTCTTATACAAACATACTTGGTTTTAATGGCAATTGTCCTATTGCCAATGCACGAACTTACCTTGTAAATGCATAGGAATAGCAGGTTAAGGGTAGGCTGAATATCCCATTCTATTCAGATTTGTTGGAGTCGGTGTTAGATGAAAAAGAAAAGCAGAACAACAGGCTTTGTGAAATTCAATCGTAAAACAATCCCACCGCAAATACCAAGCAGCCTGAATTGAATTTAAAAGAAAGTTCGAATTGCGTTACAATAGAAATTGGATCGCCTTTAGACGATTATGAAACAAAATTTTCCAATATCCGGCGTGACATAATAGGGAAAAACATTAGGAAAGATAAAATTATGTCTTTTTGTGACTACAATTATGATGCTATTTAAAGAGAAAAGAATTTCGATCAATGTATTTCTATGCCAGATTTTAGCCCCAGTTAGGGTTTATAATATCCTGAAATCCGTTGGTCTGTACCTCTGATGACTATTGTTAGAGTGACCTGACTGACCGACTTCAAATTTTCTTTTTCTGGCTGCACTGGAGGTTTTTACTTTTGGTTGTCTGAAGATAGAAATTTATACTTAGTATATAGGCCAATTGATAATGTCAATCATTTCAGTGATTGTAATGGAATTAAGAGACTCCTGCTTGAAATTGAATGTTAAAAATATTGCCTTTTAATTCAAATTACCGTCTTTTGGTGCTTCAACTTAAAATTTAGTCCCATTTACCTTATAAATTGTTTGTGTCATTCCTGCTCATAGCTCTGGTTAGTCATGTACAGCCAGCATTGAGTCATTTTATTTCCACTCTTTCTCAATTATCATGAAATGGTACTAATGGCAAGATTTTATTATTTTATTATTGTAATTTGATTAAGTTCCCAGCATCCCTAAGGCAAAGATAAAACAGGAAATAGGACTAACTGCTTTCTATTTACTATGGTAATATAAATTAGGGACATCACAGCAGAATTGCCCAGTTATTTTGCCCCATTCATCCACTGCTGTGTAGGGCATTAATAAGTACCCTTTCTTAGGAATGAACAGTTTCCAAACGAAGTGGACTGTGTGGACTCGCACAGCGTGATTGGTTTACTTTCTCTTTTTCTTGTGATTATTGTTCTTTTTTACTTTATTCCTTAAATTGTCAAGACTTGTGAGCCCCAAATAATTCTCCAGAGACCGGAAGTATGCAGAGAATGTAATTTTGTAAGAAGAATGAAGGAGTACAGTAAATGGACAATTTTTTCAGGTTCGTTAAATAAATGCCATAAATGAGATGAAATTGAATGACTTTAAGCAATTGTTACTGTCTGGGATGGAGAAAAAATTCTCATTCCTTTTATTTCCTGCCTTTTCTTTCACATCGCCTTTTACCTCACCCACCCTAATTCAGCATACAAGAATAGATACTTAAAACACGGCATGAAAACAGTTTACTTTTCTAGTTGTCTAGTAGTTTACCAACCAAACCATGTATGCCGGTATTTACTTACTGGCACTGAAATGATGGTGACTGCATCCACCCCATGTGTCTCTTTGTATGTAGGAAGTTTTGTATCAGAGATAAAAGTAAAAAAAACAGCATGGTGGCAAATCTTTGCTAAAGCAATCTGTTGTTGTTCTCGTAGGCAAGAAAGTTGAATACTTGGTGCTTTGTAAGGAAAAAGTGGAAAGGAAAAATAAACCGGAAATGCCGACGGATGCATCGTATCAAAGAACGACTTTGCACACCAAGAACATTTTTCCTCTCGCTGTACCTACCCCGAATAATTACTCCATTAAATTAGCTTTAATCTATGTAAGTAGTCTTGACTAAGTCTGCAAAAGGAATGAATATCCGAAACTTGAGAAATTTTAGTCAAAGGAAATTAAAAGAATACGTGACACCCACATGTGCATAAATTGTAATGTTTTGGGACCCTAATGATTTTAGTGCCATAACAATGGATTTGAGTAGAAACAGAGTTTTCATAATAATTTATTTATGAGACTTAAAATTATACATGTGTTTCCGCTGATGTAGTGAATGAGTAAATTATATAAATAGATGAATACGGGTGTGTTTCGGGTTAGTTTGGAATTTAAACAAAAAGTTGTGATGAGACTTGATGAAAGTTTTCTTTACTTTAGTTTCACCCTTATGTGCTCAACTTCCTTGAGCAATCGATGACAAGAACTACTCTCTAATTCCCGCAGAAACTAGTTCACTTCAATTCTCAGCATTTTATACTTTACTTACTCGTCTCCATTGTGTTACTAAAATATATTGTTTGTATCCAATTGTGCTGTAAAATTGTATTTGTACAAGCCGGACTAAGTTGAAGAGGGCTCAAGTTTTAAGTAAGTTGACGAGCAAAAACCTTCCAGACTGTAGAACGAATCATTCAACCTTTCCCGTCTCAATGTAACCAACCATCCTTGTATTGTATAAGGATCACATCATTACATTGTGCACAAGAAAAGTTTTCACCCAACGGCTTGAGTTTCCTATGGTCTCTCCACCATCACTAAACGCAAATCCACTCCAGAACTTCCATGTAAGAATTTGTCTTTTCTTAGCCAACTAATTTAAGCACATAGATCGGATGAGGCAAGAAGTTTTATTGAACAAAAGGAGCTGAAACTTTTTTTTACATGATACAGGAAACGTTGTTAATATCGCCCTACACAATTCCACCTGCCGGCATAATTACTAAATGGTACAATTAAATCCTTATATGCTAACGATTACAAAACTGTAATGAACTTTAAGAATAGTAAATCCCACACAATTCCTTCCACATCCACATCCTAACAGGATAATACAATTATAAAATATGGCTCCTCGCAAAGTAGCTTGGTTGGCAACAATGCAACGCAACATTCACAACGACATGGGAAAGTGGGACAATTCTCGTATTCTCGCCACGTTCGTTGGATTCGTGGACTGGCCAGTAAAAAGGTGTTGGAACAAAATGTCGTGTACACTCAGCCAAAATGGTGTAGAGAAAAGGTGATCATTGCAATTTCGAGTAACTTGCGATATTTTGGTATTTGCGTGGGTAGCAGTTTTATTACAATGGGTGGGAAAGGTATGTAGGCTGCAGATCAAAGGAAATAGAAAAAGAAAAGGACGGGAGGAGGATAGATAAAGTGAAATACGAATCAAGTGCAACTTGTTTGTTCAAGTCCAAATAGAGAGTGGAATGTTGTAAATGTGTGGAATGGTAAGTGCCAAGTTACTGGTGCTCATTTTGTGGTAGTGTTCCTGCCAGCCAGCAAAGAAACTAAAGCACTGGACGGACAATTGAATAGAAAGAGAAAAACACAGCCAGTCAAATTATTAACCGTCCTCTGCAAAGGATCACTTGTGGGTGGTGTGGGTGGGACACGTCAACACTGCTCCCTCATATGCAGTAAATAATTGTTTTAGCTCAAATTTCCAAATCAAGGACGCAATGCTTTTTTGTATGTGCCATTCTATACATACTTACAATTAGTTGTATAAAGTTGTATGCCAAGCGATACTTTCTCCACACCTTGTACGAATGGACCATTCTAGCAAACCTTGGTTTACTAAGCTTACTACTCCACTCACTCACTAACATGTTCTCGTTAGTGTTTCTTTCTGTATCTTATTAAGAAACCTTGTTTTCCACTGGCTTGTACGGTACGTTAATGTCAGTCTACGCCATTATTTTATTTTTACTGCGCCTATCAAGCCATTACCAACAGGGAAGGCTGATTACCTTTGTCGAGAAACCTGTCACCTCCTTTTCCCCACAAACCAAACAAACTCAATTTTAAGCCAGCGTTAATCTCAACCCACCATACCACCACCACACAAATATACGTATGTTACACTCCTCTGCATGGAAATCAAGCCCATTCTTTCTTTTCTTTCCTTCATTCTTTGTGTCTGATCTGATCTCAACTCATTTTAAATCTAACCTCAGTCTAACTAAGGATTAGACACGGTCGCCCTTTGATACCTACACCACGTCACTACTACCGCTTATCTCCTTCCATACGTTACATAACAACCTAACCCTATGCTCCTTGCCCTCGCGTATCCATCTATTCTTGCCCTACCTCCGTATCTAACTTTCACCAAAATTCTTGTCCTTTAATCCTTTGAGCCAAACTTTTGACTTGATTTCCTATCCATGTCGGCTACCCATGCTCATGTTCCTTCTTTTATTTAACTAACTTTGGTTTGGGTTTGGCTCATGTTCTTACATTTATCCAAAGATTCATTTCCTCTCTATCCGCCTCCTCTACATTTGCCCACTATGCATGTTGGGTTCCTTACTTGCAGTGAGTGGTTTTAGCTAAGTTTTAGGAAAATTGGGGGCGTTTACAAATTAAAGACAGAAGAGTTCTTTTAAAAAGTTACAAGTTTGAAGTTACATGTTTCCACTAATTTGATAGTGTACTCCGGAGTGCAGTATATTTTACTGTGGTAGAGTTAAAATGGTGAAAGGCAGTAGTGGTGGGATGGGTGGATTTTTAAATGGAATAGAGAATCCAACATGATCAATAAACTAGGCTAAAACCAAATCCAGGCTGTCCAAAATAAATCTTTTCTTTGGTGGTTTTTTTCTGAGAGAGGATGAAAATAGGTTTATCTGCCGTCCGTCAGTCAATCTAAGATGGTTTTCGTGTCAAGCGTTAGCCAAATGAATTTTAGTTTACTTAAAGTTCTTTTTTTATAAAGGATGTAGATTAGAATTGTAGGGATTGAAAAAGATGTTTTAAGCATTTAAATCCGTAGGCATCTCCAATAACTGAATAGAGTGAATGAAATTGAGCTCTTCCTGGTAATTTTAAATTGTAAATAAAGTAATGTGACACGTTATTTTTAATAAATGCAATTAAAGGCAGGGACAAAACTGCCCAATACAAATTCAATCCAGTGATCCAGTTACTTGGTTTCGGAGTAGAATGAAGCCAAACAGTTTATCAAAATTATCTCAACTACATTTTTCCTCCGTTTCGCTAAAGCATAATATAAACTGTCAACAGTGCCAATCACATCTTACATCCTGTATTTTATATGGTATTTAGTCATTTAAAAATAAAAATGAAATGCACCAGCACGTGCCGAATCTTGTAAAACCAAACACTGCTTCAACTATTGAATGGATATCAACTGCCACCATCTCACTTCATATCCTTCTAGTTTCCCCACATTTGGAAAGGTTGTAATAAAAAAAGCTTCACCCTTTCAAATAATTCGACCCTTCTTCTCCGTCCCTCTGCTCCACTTCCTTCGATGTTACTTTATTCTCTAAGTTCAAGTTCAACTTTAATACCAGAACCACATCAATACAAAGTAGAAATATACGATATTGCACCTTCTCCAAGCACGCACATCAGAATGAACCTCATGCACCCTTGGCCACCCTCCATTAGGAATGGTAAATGGTGCACAGCTGTGCATCAGATAAGTACAAAGGTAGTCATGGACATTGGTACCTTCTCACCGTTCCAATTTTTGTTTTGTTAAAAAAAGAGAAGTCAGTTGCATCATGCAATCGACATTCGACATATTGGTTAGTCTATGAATGGACTGGTCGATCTGAAAAAAGAGAACAAGAACGAAAGCAAGACCAGAGAACATGGTTGATACTTATTTAGTTTAAAATATAAGCTAAGCAAATACTAGGGGAAAGTATGGAAGAGGGAAGAGTTTGGATTCCTTAACCTCGTCCCTCTCCTTTGTTGGGGATTACTCATGATGAATCAAGAATGTGTCTGTCTATGTACAAAGAAAACGGAGGGGTTACTGGGTAGCTTAAAACAATCAAAGGACGTGATGCAAATGATATTATTAAAGAATCAAGATAGCAGGATGCGTTTCTGTTGTTTCCTTAACCTCGTCCCTCTCCTTTGTTGGGGATTACTCATGATGAATCAAGAATGTATCTGTCTATGTACAAAGAAAACGGAGGGGTTACTGGGTAGCTTAAAACAATCAAAGGACGTGATGCAAATGATATTATTAAAGAATCAAGATAGCAGGATGCGTTTCTGTTGTTTTAAATTTCTAAAGAGCCTGTGAGATTTGATGTGGAATCTTTAAATGAAAATAATATTGCTTAGAACAAGCGTTACTGGTTTATGTACATAACATAACGTATATTGAGTCCGCACCATTTAGCGGAATTTCAATACGTGTGACCGTGTCTTGGATAAAGTTCAAACAATTAGCTATATATAAAATATCCAGACTTGTAATAGTTTATCTCCACGTCATTTAGCACGCATAACTATACTCGAGTTAAAAACTTTTTAATTTAATATATGCACGAGATTAGCGGTCAGAGTAGTCAAGTTTTTGAGCCTGCAGTAAATAGTAATGCAGAACGTTATCAAACAAATCTGTATCTGAAGAAATATATCACGCAATACGCAAGAAGGATCGCATAACTATTTACATAGCACTAGAACAGCTCTCTAAAGACTGCACTCAAATGTGGAATCGATTTATTCATTTCATAAAATCAAGTTAAAACCATCTCACCCTTCTGCTTTCCCCTTTCTTTCACATTTTTGAAAAACACTTTCCAACTTGTTCCTGCTAGTCATAGTTGGTTTGGATGGGTTTCAGTTAGGTTGGCATGTTTGGTAGGTGCATCAGGGACAACTATAAGCATGGTGTCAGCAATATCATCATCATGTGCGAAGGAGATATTCAAACCAAGATGAAGCAGTAAATGCAATTCAAGAATGAAATGGATTTATTCCCCCTTCACTTCCTGGCAAAGCGGAACGATTTCTGTTTCTCCCTTTTTCCTCTGCAACTTTATTTCATTGCTTTTCAACTTCATCTAGAAAGGTTTGAATTTCTTTGTAATTTCTCAAACCACAGGAAAAGTGAGAAGTGAGTTCAATTTGTAAAACTCTTAAATCTTGTTGAATTTTGAATTATTGTGAGCACACTGAAAATGTACAGGTACTCAGGAAAGCATATGTGTGTGGGCATACATAAAAAAAGTAGTGAACGTGCATGAATACATGTTAACGAATCATTGGTCCGTGGAAGGCGGCGGAAGTTGAAAACTTAACTGAAATTGCATTATACTACATTGTCATACTATGTATGTAAGTAGTTAAGGATTGGTTGGTTGACGCACATCGTCTATAAGCAAAGAGCTTTTCACTTTTACAAAAATTTAAAAACTTTACTTAAAAAAGTTCTCTCTGAATTTTAGATGCATATATGCATCCCATTATATATAGAAGCAAATAGCAGTCAGGGAGGGAGAATGAGTTGCTTTCTCCCATCCTTGAATTTCCAGGAACGATCGTGCAACGAAGAATACTGACGCACCCTGCATGATTCAGAGTACATTTTTTGAATTACATGGGCAGAACTCGTAAAAAGTAATCGAGTATTTTAAGGGAAAGAATGAATTGTCTTACCACAATACCTTTAAAACAAGTTCCTTTCACATTTTTAAAGGAATTTATTACGCACTCGGATCTATTTTTATTTTTTAAAGTTTATATTGAAACGAATAATTATTTCCATTGCAGAGTTTACAAATTTAATTATATGAATGTAGTTAATAAGAATACATCTCAGAAAGCCTGGAGTTTAAAAAAATCGGAAACTAAATTTAGGATTCAAGTTTTTGTTGAATTACAATATTAATTACGTTTAGTTACTAAACTTTAGTACCTAAAACAAAGAGCAAGATGATAGCAAAAATACAAAACCAAAATTTGTAGAATCCGCCTATTGGATTTTACTTTCCGATGTGGAACCTTCTAGCCGCAAGATTCTTTCCTAAAGGCTTGATTTCACCCTATTACGCATTTAACAAAATATGCTGCTACATTGTCACAACTCACTCTTGAAGCCAAATTCATAACATTTTATTCTGACAGGACTGGGAAAATGAAAAGGTCAAAGTCACACGGATGACATGAAAAAGTTTCAATGCCAAATATGCAAGAGCACAACCAGTCTCATAGTCGGTCTAAAAGAAAGCACGACATTGTACAAAGTATTTGACTCAACATGGAGATTGGCGGCTGTATAAAGACCAATGTGCATGTTTTTTAAGCATTCATCTCTTTCGAAAAAACTGGACGGGTTTTCATCTGCCAATTTGCTAAACGACACGATAAAGCCTAAAATAACACACGGACATAACCCAT
>JAAXNX010001836.1:0-15875 GCA_036491905.1 Folsomia manolachei | reverse complement strand
TATATAGATTCGACTATACATTTTTAGTAGGTCATTTCTATTTTATAGAAGTAGGTGAAGGTACATTTATAAATTGATATGCGTCAGTAAGGCTGGCTACCCCATCCCATTATTAGGGAGAACGGAGTTTCTACGATTTTCTTTTTTGTTTTACCAAGGTTTATACTTTGCACTATAAAAGCCGTAAAATACACAATTAACAAGTCGCTGTCTACATTGAAAAAATAAAATTCCACAAACTATCTATATGTATTATGTCACTAATACCCGAATCAGACTTACGAAACAAAAAATAAAGCTCATTAACCTAAGCTGTCCAATTTTCAAAATAAATGGTTAAAGGATTACAATTAAAAGAAGATTTAAACTAACGGAAGCTCAAAAAACTGATTCACCTAAAGAATGATGTGCTAAAAATTTGTTCGGAAACCAACATTGGATTTGATTTTAAACTGTACCACAGCATTGTGATATTACACTACACACAATAATATTACTACACAACTTGCACGGAACAACTACCTCGAACCAGTGCATTTCTATTTAGCACCCACCTTCGGCTTATGATCCAACAATAACTCAATTACCGATGTGTCAGCAAGAGTACTGGTGTCACCAAAGTCGGAATCACCAGCAGCAATCTTTCGCAAAATTCGCCTCATGATTTTTCCTATCATTATTAAAATAATATTATTATTGTTTTATAAAATTACTAATGCTGAATCAGCTACCTGATCGAGTTTTCGGAAGGGCCGGTGCCAATTGTATCACGTCTGGAGTGGCAAAAGGTCCAATTTTTTCTCGAACTATGCAAAAATTGAAATAATTTAGTACATGAGATCTGCAAGGTTAGTTGTTGTAAATAACCTTTTTGTTTCAATTCCGCCTGCAAAGTTTGAGTAAACTCATGGCCCTCACAAAGAGTGACAAAGCAGTAGATAGCTTCGCCCTAAATAAAAAATATTATTATATTAATATTATTCTTCATCTCACCCCAATGAAGGTTTGGTTAGTATAGTATATTTAATTCCTTGGGTCTGGTGGAGGATTGACTCCATCTTTTTCTCCAATCAAGAATGATACTTAGTGATATTTTTTTACCTTCACGTCATGTTGAATCGGTACACAAGCTGACTCGGCCACGGCTAGAAGGGGGTGACATCAATGACCCAAATTAACTTTGTTTGCATGAAATACATTTCAAACTGTGCTGAGAGTCATTACCTTTGTGTTCAATTAAAGCATGATTCCACTTGCGCCGTGCTGAGCAAATGCCCACTAACATTTAACATATCATCAACTCTGCCTGTGTGTGAAATCGAGGTTAGTCCAAAATTACTTTAAAAATTATTACAGTAAAATTATTACAAATTTTTTATACCTGTGATCCAATAATAGCCATCACTATCTCTTTTTGCACCTAAAATTTAAATCAAAAATCATTACAACTTCATTCTAACTTCACTTCATATGAAAGTGTAGTGCAGAATGCTAAAGATGACATACCGTCGCCGGTACAATAGAATCCTGGGAACTTGGTAAAATATGTTGCTTCAAATCGGTCGTGATCACCATAAACGCTCCTCATCATTCCCGGCCATGGCTTCTTGAAAACTAGATAACCTTCACCTGGGCCATCTATTTCTTTTCCATTTTCATCCAGAATCGCAGGTTGAACACCAAAAAATGGGTATGTTGCTGATCCTGGCTTTGTTGGAGTACATCCTGGAATTGGAGTCAAAACATGTCCACCTAAGAGAGGAAGAAGGTTATCAAGATGTGCTTTAACTCTGTCGAGATAGGGTTGATGTGCGGGGAACGAAAATTATGGTTTTTTTGAAGGGCGGAATGAAATTCGCAAAATTGTGTAGTAGGAACAATGGATAATGAGTGAGCTTACCCGTCTCCGTTTGCCAGTATGTATCAACAACTGGCGTTCTAAGAAATTAAAACCATTGTTAATAATATACACCTAAAAACCAAGTGATCAAGTCTCCTACCTGGAGTCCCCAACAACTCTGTAATACCACAACCAAGCTTCTGGATTGATCGGCTCCTAAATTTTCAGGCAAAAAATTACTAAGCAAGCTAATTGTTACGAGACTGATAAGGTAATTTACTTACCCCGACTGTTCCTAATACGGTCAAAGAACTTCGGTCGTGTCTGAAAGAGTAAATAAAAATATAAGTTACAGTTTGACCAGCTACAGTTGTGACAAATATAGCTTTTTTAATACATACTTTTTCACTGGTTTCTCTCCAAACTTCATTAGAGATCTAAAATTTCAAATAAAAATCATTAAATAATCAAAATTAACCAGCTACAGTTGTGACAAATATAGCTTTTTTAATACATACTTTTTCACTGGTTTCTCTCCAAACTTCATTAGAGATCTAAAATTTCAAATAAAAATCATTAAATAATCAAAAATAAAAGACAATTCTCGCCACGTACCTGATGGCAGTTGGTGCCGTGTAAAACTGATTAACTTTGTACTTTTCAACAACTGCCCAGAACCTCGAATTGTCAGGGTAGAATGGAGTCCCTTCGAACATAACACTGGTAGCACCAGCAGCCAATGGCCCGTATACAACATAAGTGTGCCCGGTTATCCAGCCAATATCTGCAGTGCACCAGTAAATATCTCCCGGATGGTAATCAAATACATATTTGAAGGTGGTTGCGCCGTAAATCATATAACCAGCGGTAGTGTGCAAAACTCCCTTTGGCTTCCCCGTGGACCCACTATTGTATTAAAATATATTAGGATCACCAACAACAATTCACTTTCAACAATGGTGATTTTGCTCGGTTGGTGCATTTATACCTAGTGTACAACATAAAAAGTGGATCCTCTGCATCTACCCACTCTGGAGGGCAGTCGGACGATGCCTTTTCCATTACCTCGTGGTACCACTTGTCTCTAGTCGCGTTAAAAGGTGCCTAAGATCAATTATATAACTGTATTATTAATGTGTGTAAACACTCTGACCAATACGTCAGCAGTTTGAAAAATATTTCACCTTGTAGTCATATTGCTTCCTCTTGTTTGGAGATTCGTGTTCGGCGTCATTGAGTTTGCTATGCATGGCTAGTTTTGGTAAATGATGAACAACGACGCAATGTTCAATTTTGTGTCCTTGCTCTTCACATTTGTCCAGAGCCTGCGTTTCAAATAAGTTTGTTCAATTTCAAAACTTATTTTTAATGCTTACCGTCACATTGTTTAAACTCACCTTGTCGCTGATCTCCTTTAGATGAATGATTTTATCCCCACGCCAAACGCCGTCGGCTGTAATAAGAAGTTTTGCTTTTGCGTCTAACGTCCGTTCTGACAGACTTTCCGCCGAAAATCCGCCAAACTGAAACGTAAAAATTAAAGTTATAGTCAAATCAAATCTTTGTACATTCAACGTCAGAGGATTATTCAGTATACAGATGTAATGAACCACTTAAGCAAAATCGGATATAGCAAAATAATTTAAAAACGTGATGAATATGGACCGACGAATGCTTACCACAATGGAATGGATAGCTCCAATTCTTGCACAAGCAAGCATAGCTACGGGTAGCTCAACAATCATTGGCATATAAATAGCAACGCGGTCGCCTAAAAAAAGTTAAAGGAACATTTATAAATTGACGAGTTCTCGGAGGAAGGCTCTTTGCAGAAAATCATTATCAAGGCCAGAGATGATGTTAAGACACGTCCAGAACGTTCACGGATTTGGTACTAGTACCACTAACTTGTTACTTAGAAAAACAAAAAAAATCATCTTCCAATGACTCACCTTTAGTGATGCCAAAACTTTTGAGAACATTTGCAAACTTGCACACTTCGTCAAGCAACTCGCCATATGTAATTTTTATCTCGTCACTTGGATCATTTCCTTCCCTTGATAGAGTTGAACAAATTGAATTAGTTTTCAGAATAATTGAAAACGAATAAATTATTCTCATAAGAATGCTTTAAAATATAAGCCCGGGATGTAACCCTTACCAGTAAAATGCTATAGTATCCTTGAGTCCTTTATCTTTTACGTTTCTGTCCAATACGTTATAGCAAATGTTAGTTTTCGAGCCTTGCATCCATTTGATTTCAATAGGACCATTCTTGATGTTAAAGTTGTATTGAAGGAAAGGAGTTCCCTCTGGTTGAGATTCTGAAAAATGGAATTCTTTTACGATATCCTTCCAAAAAGATGCAGGGTCGTCTAATGATTTCTTGTGCATGGATCTGTAGGCGTCCAATGATTTCAAGTGGGATTTTTTCGAAAACTCTTCAGGAGGTTGGAATACCTGTTACAAAAAAATTATTGGCTTCATTCAAATTCGGAATATACTAAACATTTTACTATTACAAGTATCACCATATTTTCGCGTTGTAATGAGGGAATTATGCTAGCTATCAATCCATTGAGAAACACCTTTAAAAGTATTAATGATGTTATCCATCATTCATTGGCATGCATTATTACTTTGTGCAAAGTGCACAGAAATGAAATTGAATGCGTTTGTAAAATTGGTGCTACAAAATTTAAAACTTGGGTCAAATATTGTACAAAAAACCGTTGCAGTAAAATAAAAGTGAGCCTAACTATTAATTATTGTGTAATGGTATCTTTTATTATTGGCAATTACCTGAGCTTCGCTGTCATCATGATTTCCATTCTTAATGGACGCCGCTCCATTGGCAGTAGGACTCTCCAGAGTCATTATGTCCAAATTAAGATTATCTGAAAAAAATTAACTCGTCAAAATAGGATTGAGTTGTACAGCTACACAAATTATTCAAAATTATTCTTAGTTATTTTTAGTTGGTGAACGCAGTCTTGCTCCGTGATGAATTACCCAAGGATTGTACCCCCAAAGGGCCAGATTCCTCCATCAACTTATCTTTCAAACCTCGATACATTACGGAGACAATTGATAATAATAATTTGAGGAACAAAATTTCTTTCCCCTAGTCTACAAAGTTTATCCTAAACCAACTACTTACGCCCAAATGCACAACAAGGATGGACAATGGACAGACATTCAAATGGAACCATCAACTAAAACCCCGAAATAATTAATTTATCTGCCAGTTGTCAACTCGGTCATGCCTCGCGTGGATGACGAATACCGACCAAATTATGTCAGCAAAAGCAGAATTATACAACAATATATGGATTACGTTAATTGAGGAAATAAATGGCAAAAACTTACGGTTCCAAAAACAAAAGCACCTAAGACAAACAAAAATGTTGACAATTGCACGCTACGCCATTTGATGGAAAATGAAAAGGTAAAAACTTTAAGGACTCCCCAATCAATTACTCCTAGCTCGCTTGACTTTCAAAGCCGAAAGAGTGAGAAATTAAATATGAGACAATTCATGGACATTTGTCACGAAGCAAAGAAGTTGTTGGCCTTCGCAAGTAAAGACTAGAATCGCATGGAAATCCAGGTTGCAAAATACAAAAAAAGAGGTATGAATCCATTTCTACTTCAGAAAATGTAGACATGGACTTTAACGATGTTTTACTCTAACTTGTTACTGGGCAGTTGCGTAACTTCTTTCCTTGGGATCAAGGAAAATGTTGGTAATAAAATGTATTTGCTTGTTTAAAATGTTAAATGCTATTTAAATAGGAATCCAGTGTACCCACCACCCATTATTTCCCACAGGAAGTTCCCACACTGACACAATACAGAGGGATAAAATGTTATCTTTGTTAAAAACAGGGTATTTATCAAGTTCCTCTGTAATTGGAAGGTTATAATGCAATACGTGGAGATAGACTGAGAGAAAAGAAGATTATTGAAATACTCATTGAAGAGAATCCATGTAATTTGTTTTATCAAGCACGCTGCATGCACGTTTAAATGAAAGGGTATTGCAATTACTATAAATCAAGATCAACCCACATTTACCAATTATGAATGCCAAATTGATAAGATAATATTTGATGGTGACATTGACATTGACAAATCATCGTCACTCATTCGGCCAAGCTCAAGGACGTGCAATATTCAATTCACTTATTAAAAGTAAGTAGGGAATTTGCTAATTGAACTGAAAACGGTTCCAGAGTGAGTATCATTTGTCTGAAGGACCAATTGCCAATTACCAATCAAGAGAAATATAACCGCAGTAAATTTCAAAACTGGTGCACACGTAGAAATAATACTTCCAATTTAATTAGGAGATCCATTAATTCTGGATTGTCGCAAATACCTCTCTGGATAAGAATCATCGGCTACCTTATCACTGCACCAGCCCAATTGTGACAGCTGAGCTAAGAATTAGTTTAGCCCAATTTTAATTTAGTGAACAACACTACTTTATAAAATATTGGCAAAATTGGTAACACCGAGATTTCTTTACCAGATAAGCTACAATTAAAAGCTATCTTGTACTCGTAAATATGCAACTAAACAACAAATATCTTCCGAATTAATCAATTCTTATTGTTTATTGATCGAAAGTGAACAAAACAGGCAATTAAATTTATTACCTTTTTTTATTACATCCACAATTTCGCAACCATTACCACCACCCACACACCTTCACTTTCTCTCTTAATTGACTTTGTCCTGTTCAGTTTAAAGTTCAAAACATAAATAAATGAACCATGGACCACGGGAAGATAAAAGACAGAGAAACTTCAATTCGAAGGAAACCCACTTCTGACAATCATAAACAACATTGCGGAGGGAAAAAGGACACAAATGGTTATAATGTGCTATAGCCTGATATTTGTAACCCTTTTTTTGTAGTCCACCTAAATCCAAGGTACCTTAAACTTGAATCCTTTTATTTATTTCTCTCCAATAGATGAGTGGAGTAAGGAGAGAAAGTCAGCCTGCTGCGTCATCCCCGTAAATGCTTTCACCTTGGAGAATACCATGCTCTCACTCCTTCCCAACAACCACTCAAGGTCAAGTTGGTCAAATATGTGGCTACTTGGATATAAATCTATTCCTTCATTCAGTTTGAGTTAATTGGAGTCTTGTACAAGGTGATGGAATAGTTCAGTAAGAAGTCTATGGATGAAATACATAAACTGGGTTGGAGAAAGTGGGAGGAGAAAGTTGTAAGGGACTGAGACGGGAATTTAATTGGACATAAAAATTGGGATCCTTTGTCCCTAAAAAAAGTAGGCGTGGCTGAGAGTATAGGAAAGGTTGAAGGAAATGATGACATGAAAATGGAAATGTTGTAGAGGTTTATTTTATTCAAAAGACTGAAAGGAGAATGTTTCTAATTCCTGAACAACTTTTTATTGGGTTTTGCAAGAATCTTATCAGTGATCCCTACAATGAAAAATGTAAAATAAGATCAATGGAATGACCAGTTTAGTAAACTGAGTTTACCATTTGTTTGATGTGGCTTAGAAAAAAAACAAAGATTAGTCCTACACTACTGAATTAAGTTGAATTGAGGACTCGTCTTCCTTTGTGTGGTTGCTTGTTAAAACGGCGGCGTTGGATGTTTCACTATGAACATATTAATAATGCGTATTCCTTTGACTTTTGATCATTATGATACAAATATTAACGTGTATAAATTTGTACATAGTATACAGATGAAGAGATCTGTAATCATAAGACATTTGCTTGTGGTATGTAGCTATCCTGACAAGCATTTGAAAGAAAACATTGAGGTTGTCTGAAAAATGCAAGCATTCAGGATTTTTAAACTCCCCAACCATTCGATATTATTGCTATTTTGTCAGGATATATTTAGGAACTATAACATAAACGGCTTGGTAGTTTGTGAAAGTTTATATTGCATATTTTACTAGTACATGCGAAGATAGTGTGCGTTTTCAAAAAAAGTCATTGGTTTATTTAAAAGCAAAATGCTTGAAGGAAGTCTGGTCATCTGCATATTTTACATACGTCATTGGTAGTATAATGAATGTCTATTCCAGTCAAATAGTAATTTCTTAAAAACTAAAATCTAAAGTTTTAAATCTTGTGCAATGTAATAACTTATTATAAGTTTCGCTAAAATGTTGGAGTTTCTTCCTCATTCACGTTTTAGTCGGTAAATGGTTTGTTTAACAATTGTCAATAATTACTATTGTTATACAAAATTTCTAACAAATTACTTCCAAAGGCATAAAACATCATATAAAATAAAAATTGAATAATCCTATGAACAGATGAATAGACGCCTAACTCTCAATTTTACAAAAGTGAAAGCTAATAAAGCAAAATTCGTTTTTCAACAGGTTTCCTACAAATTGGGCACTCCGCGATGCGATCACCACAGCTCTGAAATTGTAAATTGAACGATATAAATACATTTTCAATGTTGTTTAAAAACAAAAATCATAAAAAAGTCACCTGACATGTACCGTGCCCACACAGAAAGACAAGATTCTTTAGACGGTCAAGACAAACTGGGCAACTTGTCTAGAAAACGGATATAAAATATTTATTAAAACCCAGCTTAGACGTCAACATAACTTATTGAATAGAATAAGCGAAAAAGTATACCTGCTCCTTGATATCTTGCAATTGTTGTTGTAATTTTTGAACAGTGTAATCCTTGGCTCCATTATTTAACAATTGAGTCTGCCCATATGCGCCGCTTAGACCCGTATTGTTGGCATGATTGATGTTATCTCCAGCAATGGATCCACTAGCGACAATAGAGGATGAGCTGTTGGTATTGGTATTGTGACTACTCAAAAGATTAGCCTCTATACTGGGAGATAAATTGCAGGGACCACCCGTTTGACCCGTGACATTGCTGTTGTTGGTATTTGACGTGTTGTTTGAAATGACATTGACTCCTGGGCCCAAGACAGATGAACCTACAATGGCTGTAGCATTATTATTGTTATTATTGTTGTTGTTATTGGAGGAACAGGAAGCCGGCGGAGAAGGAAGTGATGGAATAGAAATCAGATTGGAGACCGGCTGGTTTTTCACCTTACTGCACGACACTAAAAGTGAGCTCATTCGATCAATATGGGACCTAAAATGTGTATAAGATGTGGGTCAGATTAATATATGTGGTGGTAGTAAAAAGAATTTTGTATACCTGCAGGTCACACATTTTTTCATCAACACGGCGCAGCTTTCGCAGGCACAAATATGGCCTGAATAGTATAAAAGAAAAATACATTTAAAAAGTCCACATAAATTTGTACTACAAAAACATTTATTTATGGGTAATTCAACTCCATACCGCATGGTTGGAAAACTATGGAGGCTCTCTTGTCAGAACAAACCATANAAAACTATGGAGGCTCTCTTGTCAGAACAAACCATACATTCTTCAATCTGGTCACGAAAAATAGCATTTACAGCATCAGTTTCATAAAACATCTCGAATCCTGGACGTGAACAAACCTTAGTTCTTGATAAAACTGGGATTCTGCACAGAAGACATTTCCTAACTCTGCTCGCACACGTTTCACAGCACAAGGCATGTCCACACGGATTAAACACCACTTCCCTTGCAGTGTCCGAACAGACAACGCACTCATCCCCGGATTCCGGAGGGTCCAGACTGGGTGTGGGACTCTGTGCTGCCCCGTCAATCTGACTCCTATAAGATATGCGACAAACAAAAAACAAAAGAAACACGACATCAGTTTGTATGTAGTGTATGAGGTCTCGAAGCTTGTTTCTTCCTTCTTGCACCACATGAATTATTTCGTAAAAACTTTCATCCTATGCCGTCCCAAAGGGCTTCCCTTCCATTCTAAAAAATAATTGGCTTCTCTCATCTCAGACCGTTTTTAACTATATAGTCAAGAATGTTAAAAGTTTCCCATGAATTTATGAAAGGGATAAAACAATTCATCAAACTGAAAGAGATGAAGAAGGCATCATAAAGTATTTGCTAGAGACCAGCGTTGAAAACTTTTCCTCACTGACTAAGATACCAGCTACATAGCTCGATCAAAGAATATAAACGCGAAAAAGAATTCAAACGGTCGGCCAGATCTCATTTCTGCCAACCTAGGGTTATAGCAATATGTATGTAGATATATAGTATTAGGCATGCATACAAGCAATAAACTTCATCTTCCTTTTTCGAGGGATAATCAAAGAGTCTCTGAACCAAATAGAAAAAGATGGAACGAAGAAAACAGCAGACACCTACATAAGTAGAGTAATACTTGAAAAAGATTGGAGAACATTGAGAAAGAAAATTGCATGAATCTGGAATCAAACGATAAGAAACCGTGGCGAAGAAAATGGTGCAGTATTTTAGAAGAACTTTGAAGTGAAGGGACGAATGAGGGAGCTAGACTGTCAGAGTTTTCTCTTCACTTTGCTCATAATATAAACTTCCTTGGGTCAGCCAAAGCGGCTTAGTATGTAACTTCATAGAAAACAGTTTCTTACGCGACATTTTGTTCACTGCGACACTGAGTAAGTGCTCTGAAAGAGGTCCAAAATATAAATCAGAAAAACTTGAAGAACGAAGCAGGGTAGACTACCCTGGGTTGGAGGAATAGGCATTGTGCTATTAATTTGCTTACCGACATAAAGACGGATCTGAAAAAAAACAAAACAAAAACATTTGACTTTGAAAAAGAATGCACAATTTTAAACAATTTCAAGGAATTACCGGGACATAAATCGAGACAAGTTTGATTTTTCTTATTCCTTATCTGCAAATCGGCTCCATTTGCAGCAAGGAAGGATGCAATGGAAGCTGACGACTTGCGATCTGTGTTCGACGGACCCAAACCCATCAGAAGCTAAAATAATTTCGCAAAAACAAAAGCCGAAATTAATTTCAACTTGCTTCTTCTCACGCAATCCAGCTGCCTCCCATACTGATACAAATATTGATTAATGGTTGTGGCTTATAGTGGATAAACTTGAAGAGCACCGCTATCGTAGTAATGGTCAACAACCATTGGACATTAACATCAGCATTTACCAACATTACATTCCATTCCTTACAAATGCTACAAATCTGGCGAAGAAAGTCACACCCAACACTCATTACATTACACTTTAATGTTGTGTGGGAGAGAAAAGGGAGAGAAAGCATTCCAATACCTATTAAAAGCATCGTATTAGTTCGAGAACTTCCCATAACAAGCTAACGCTATGGGCAAACGTAATAGATACTGGTAAATCTATAAATCCCTTCTTGCAAATACCTTGCTAACGTCCTGAACATCTTGCAATTGTCTCAGCTGAGATAGAGTATGGTGTCGGAGTGCCTGAATTACAATTTAAAAAAAATTACTTTATTTGTCAGGAAATATTTATTAATTCTGTACCTCATGAAGGGGCGTATCTCCATCTTTATCTGCTAAGTTGAGATTCGCACCTGCCCTTACTAAAAGCTGTTGGTCATAATAAAAAATTTCAACTTTCAGGACAAGCCGCAGTGTTTGTTAAAACGTAAAAAACGATACTTGAACTTACTCGGACAATTTGAGAATGCTGGCGTTCAACGGCTATAATTCAGAGGGAATATAAACAGATAAATATGTATATTTAAAAAAATTAAATAAAAATTACAAATTACAAACCGAGATGTAACGCAGTTTGTGAGTTAATGTTTTGTAGATCCAAATTTGCACGACCCTCGCGAACAAGCAGTTCTGCCACCTAAAAGGGAAAAAACCCGCAAATTAACTCTGTTACAATAATTCGAGGCAGTAACAAAAAATAGACAACGATTTCAAAAGCATTCTTGTGAAAATTGGGAAATTAAGGTTATTCCTGCTACATAGAACTAAGGAGTGAAAGTAGCTGGGTTATATTTCTTGTAAAAGGTCATGTCTATATTGAGATTGGAAGAATAAAGTTGGGAGATGAGTCGATTGATTTCAATAGCTTATTAGAAATAATGGACTCAAAGAGATTGGATATATACACCTTTCTTTTCTTTCTCCCCTAACGAAACCTCCCAAAAGAGAATCCGAGGATAAATGCATTCAACGACAAAGAAACTTGGTTTGAAATTCAGATGAAGCAAGTAAATTGAAAGAGTATTTGAAGAAACAAACCTTCATCAAACATGCTTTCACCAACTTGTCTCCTTCTCAGTCAGAAGGAATAGAATTCTTAAGTAAAGCCTTAACTCAGTCAGAGAAAGGAGAGACGACAGAAAATGGGAGAAGAGAAGGGAAAGTGAGTTTCATTCCAAGTTAAGTCAGCCTACTTTCTTCCATTTGACACAAAAATGAAAGTACGGCCAGAACTCAACTCCGACGACAGTTTGAACGCAGCCTAACTTCTTCTAAACTTAACAAGATTTTCAAGCCTCGTCATGTTTTTGTTTATTTACCTTGTTATTTTATGGGGGATAAACAGGACGGGTAGAAAAGTCAAGTCCAAAAGTTTAGAAAGATTGATAAAACAAACTTTTTTGAGGTGGCAGGAATTACAGATTTCAACCCATGATTTGAAAAAGTTAAGAACTATATAGGTGAATTAATTTAGCTAGTATTTTTCGAAAATCGACTTACCTCTACGTGATTATTGAGCGCTGAGAGGTGAAGGGATGTGTAGCCGTCGTCCTTTTTTTCATCCACTACCCACTGCCTCGACAACTGTAATTTACCCAGTACAATCCTCATGGCACTGAAAAAAATAAAATAAAGCAAGGCTACATCAACAACATTCAAATGTATGCACAGTCTGCGAAGTTGTTTCATGTTTATGTGCTAGACGTGAATTCATTGTTGTTTTTACAGCACGACGAAGACTAAAAATTCGACATTCTGAGCCGTAAACAAGTATGCACCGAGCAATCCGAAAGTATCGAGGTGCAGCATTTGGAAAGAAATTTCAAATTCCAAAGCTCTACAACAACCGGCCATGTATTTTTCACACCAGTCGACGACTATTGATGGCATATATGTCTCTAAATCCATTTACTGTAAAGGTATATAGTCCTACGCCTGCGACCTCCCTTTATTACGCAAAACAAATCAAGGGAAACAGAATGTCAAAATCCACTCCACTCTCGTTCTGACTGTGTGCTTAACCAATTCATCATCCAAATTTCGGCTGTCCAAGTTCAATAAGTATGTCACTTTACATGTACAACCCTAGACCATGTTCCACACTTCAAATTGTTAATACAGATTTCCAATGCTAAAACAACAACATTCAAATCCTAGAAATGCTTTGGCACGAGTTTTCTTTTGCTGTCCCAGCTCGTCGGTAGTAAAAACAGCACCAGAAATTGACAGATAAATGAAGATTCACCCGATGCAACATCCCGCAAGCAGGCATCCGAATTTTACGCAGCCTAAAAAACTGATTCATTTTAATATTTAAAGCAACACAGAGCACAGCCCACTCGTTCGTGTTCGTTCAGTGCAACTCAGCGCAAATGTTTCCCATCTCTTTGCGTTTCATTCATCCAAAATGCAGCTCAAGCTCTATTTTTAATTTCATGCATGGAGCAATCATTTCCATTTTGTTCCAGTACGTGCAACTTCAGTTTCAAGGCGGAAAGCAATCCACTAACATTATCTATGTCCATCCTGTGGTCCAATGACATAACCTGCTTTAATGAATAATGTACTAATCCCGCGGCTTCCTGTTTACATATTGTGCCGTCCCAAACAAGAAAAAAGCGGATTTAGCCCAGGAAAGAAATATTAGGATTGCGAATGGCTTCACGCGTCATCAGTAATCCCGACCAATGTAAGTATCTCAGCTCGACAACTTGCCGGTAAAATTATTTGCTATCAGTCGAGAAAATTTGGAATTCTTGCTAGGTTTGCCAAATAATTCCGAATAAACCCGGCACGTGACTCGATGGAATATAAAGCATGGTCCTAGCCTGACATAACATTATCTTTTCTAGTGCTTTTTCTCCTTCAACTACGTGATGAGAGAGAAGCCAAGCCAAGTCAAGCCATGGTTTGGTTGGTGAGGGAAGTTGGAAATAAAATACAGTAAGCAAATGCTGGGCAAAGTGCAGCGAAGACAGAAATACTTATGGCTCAACATGGTGTAGTTTTCTTGAGCTTTCAGTGCGGAAAGAGGATAAAGTATGACTGCACAAAATATTACCGGCTAGATGAGATTCCGGGGATTGCAATTGTTGGTGCTATTGGGGCGATGCCATTGGCTCATAAAAATATTTGTACACACACATTAGGGATCCTACAAGTACACTGGGATGTAAAAACCAGTCTGTTCATATATGTATGGATATATACTCTGAAACTAACTGGGTTCTGAAATTCCCCGAATAGTTTTCGGATTAGCTGGGCATGCTCCTATATACTGTTTGTAAATACGTTATAACAGCGTAGTTATATTAAGATTCTTTTCTTAAACAAGAAATAGCAACTAAGAACAACTTTTTCGGAGATAGTCTCAAGTCCTGTAAGAAAAGTATAAGCGAAGACTGTGCAGCCTGCTTTTGCTCCACATACTCCGACCTAAGATTTGGATTCTCCCCCTGAAGAGCAGTCAAAAGTAAAAGAAAAGGATGTTCTCTCTGCAAGGAACGAGAAAAGAAGCCACGTAGTCAAAGAAAGTCAACGCTTAATATTTTTTAAGACGATTCACCCAAACAAAGTATTTCTGTCTGGAAATTCTCAACTTGTGCAGCAAGACAAGTACTTGGGATGGAAAGCGATGCATGCGCGTGCAAGGAAATAAGTACTAGTTCTCCATGAAACTTCAACACTGAACTAAAATAAACTTTCATGAGTCTGAAAAATATATGTATCTCAAAGGTGCAATTGTATTTTTCGGCAATTGTGTTGCCGAAATTGGGACTAAAGATGTTAACCCATGGCAGACAATACAGATACAATGAAACTTACATTTGGCCAAAGTCTCTCAAGATGAAACCCATAGCCCATTATCATCTCGAGTTAAAGCGATAAGTACAATTATATGGGGGATGGGAAATGTTGTAATGGCCATTGTGATAACTTGACTCCGCGACGGCAGCCACTGCTCGAGTCATAAAACCATTTATGTATGCTAATAATCAGATATAAGAGAACATTCTGCGACAAAAACAAAAAAAAATATTCTAAACACAATGAATATGACCTTGCCGCGTATAATATATAGGATTATCCAAATGGGAGACTTTGACGCAAAGTATAAACACGTCTTGAATTTGAAATTTTAATTAGACATTTTGGCTTTTCATATTTTTGTCGGATGGTGTGACCGTGCTACACCCTCGTCTTACCCTTAGCGTTGTTATCACATAACCATTAATTAGAGGCAGGGCGTGAGAGTGTTTTAGAACTGTGTCTGTCAAATGAGGCTAAAAGTCGTGTTGCTTTGTTTTACAGCGATTGCAATAATTACCCACATTTTGTTTAGTCCTATCATCCCAAATCCCTGGTGGAAATGGATTCTTGCTTTCACGTCCGAGCGTTTTAACTATTTCATGCAATGTATTGTGTTCCTTTCTTTCAGTTGAGCTCTCAATTGTCTAGCTTATTTATAGTTATGGTTTGGATTTACACTGTACATACTCTCTCGGCCATTCTGGTATCTAAAGCCTTATCATGATGTATGGCAACCTCACCACATAAAGAATGCTTGAGTTTGTAGGCTGCATTAAATACTGTATTTGTTGTGGGATGAATTATTGCCCTCGTTGGACATTGCATGTCACAAACATGCCGTTACACAAAACCGTCGAGATTTGTTATCCGTTCATTTAATCCCATAATGTGGCTGTTGTTTAGAATTCAAAGACGTATTTATACTTTGCGTCAAAGTCTCCCATTTGGATAATCCTATATATTATACGCGGCAAGGTCATAATCATTGTGTTTAGAATTTTTTTTTTGTTTTTGTCGCAGAATGTTCTCTTATATCTGATTATTAGCATACATAAATGGTTTTATGACTCGAGCAGTGGCTGCCGTCGCGGAGTCAAGTTATCACAATGGCCATTACA
>JAAXNX010001835.1:0-15876 GCA_036491905.1 Folsomia manolachei | reverse complement strand
GCATGGTAGTGCCAAAATCTTTGCTTGACAGGCAATAACTTGTTTAGAGAGGACGCCGGTATTTGCAGTAATTTTAATACACGAAATGTGTCAAGTATTTTTACAAGATTGCTCCCAACCTAGTGTAGCATTTTATTTGGTTATATGCAAAAAAAACATGATCCGACGTTGAGGATTTGCAATTCAATTTCCACTATTTGGCAAAAAGGAGGAATTTTATTCGCACATTTTGACTTAAAATAAACTGCATTATATTTTAGGATACAATTGTCCAAACTAGTATTTGCATGAATTATGGAATTGAGTTAGTATCAATCAGAAGCTAAATTAGTGTGGCGTGTATCACTCCATGTTTATAGTTAAGACATGAAAATGTGGTTATGCATGGAACTTATCGGGATGGATTTTGACATTTGACTTGGAAATCTTTGACCACAATATTTGGACAAGAAGGAGTTTAGTCTGAGAACTGATAATCCTGTCGTTTTAAGAGAATCTCGTGTTTTCATTGCATGCTTGCTTCTCTTACTGGGTCATCCTTGGGACTAATTGTAAATTTCCACTTAATTCCAGAGGATAAGAAACCATTAAAATGTTGTCGTCTCAAAAGTTGGCCGTGGCTCTGGCCCTGTTGGCTGTGATCCTCCCATTTGTCGTGGAGGGAAGGATTCGCCATAAATTTGGGCATAAGAAGTTCCGTCCACCTCCTCCACCAGAGTCTTTTGGTCCGGCGCCGCATATCCATTCCAAATTTGCTTATGTGACTTGGTCCAATGATACTGGATACGATATTAAGGTATGGATAAGATCATATCTATATTCAAGAAGGTTTAATCAGTGGCTTATCGTTAATGGAACAGATATTTGCTGCCCACCTCACGCAACCCAAGGGTCTGGACTGGGTGGCTAAGGCAAGATATCAAAACTTTGTGAACAAGACTGGTTGGGCGTTTGTGGAGGTGGAGTCCAAACCCACGTGGCCGGATGAGATGCAGGCTTATGCTGCTGGAATGGTGAGAACGGATTTGCAAACAAATTTGCATGAATATTGCAAAAATGTGTGTGTAAAATGCAAGATTAATCTTCTTCCAGGCCGAAGGTTATTTGACTACCCCACTAATCTACGACTTTTGGCGTAACACCGTCCAACACTCGTGCGATGACCGGCCCACAATTTGTGCGCATATTAAGAAATTTGTAAACCAGAACATCGATTGGGTCACCAACGCCGCGGAGAAGTACAAGGAAGCGGCGCCGTACTGGCATCAGGTCAATCTTTTCATAAATCAGTTTGAAGGGTTGTACTACGGATTCAAGAAAGCGGCCAATGGGACTACAGCCTCATCTCTGAGTTGGGATGACCTTCTTACTATTAACATTATGGAGGATTTTGGCGATCTTGGCGCCGCCCTGGATCCAAATCCTTCCCCAGATTTGACGGCACGTTCCGGACATTGTTCCGCGTTGATAAAATTGATCGGAAATCGCGACATTTACGCGTCACATGTCACTTGGGCGGGGTATGAGACCATGTTGAGGATTGTAAAGAGGTATAACTTGGCGTACAAGACTTCCGCGAAGGGTGGCGCTCCTACGGTGCCGGCTTCGGAGATTTCTTTTTCCTCTTATCCTGGAATGCTGCATAGTATGGATGATTGGTATGTTTTGTCGTCTGGACTTCTGGTGACGGAGACGACCATTGAGAATTATAATAAGGAGCTGTGGTCCAAGATTAAGCCGACTAATTCGGTGGGTACAAAATTGAGTTGGAACGAAGGTGTTTGTAGGAGCGAGGGATTTATTTGTGTATTTTTACAGCTTTTTACGGGATTAAGAGCTATGGTGGCGAATAGGTTGGCGACAGATGGGCAGTCTTGGACTTCGTTCTTTTCTCGGTAGGTGAAGGAAGGAGGGTTAAGGTTAAGATTGTTCGTTGAAGTAAATTACTGAATTTCAGCTACAATTCGGGAACTTATAACAATCAATGGATGATTTTGAACTACAACCTCTTTGAGCCGACAAAACCTCTGAATAAAGGATTGCTTTGGGTGCTAGAGCAGCTTCCAGGTAAGTTGTGAGACCTTATTGCAAATCATAAGATGATATTTGGAAACTAAAGGTTTGTTAAATTTTGTCTAGGTAAAATCCAGGCGAAGGATGTGACTGATGTTCTGAAAACGAAGGGATATTGGGCCTCCTACAATTCTCCTTATTTTCAAAGACATCTTTGATGCGAGTGACTCTCCTAAGATGGTGGAGAAATATGGAGATTTCTACTCCTATGAGAGGACGGCACGTGCCAAAATATTTGCGAGGGATCAGGGTAAGTCACGTAGTTAGTGGTAGAATTATGGAATGCAAATAATTGATTGATAACTAATTTAGGCACTGTGGAGGATATCGACTCTATGATGAAGCTAATGCGATACAATGACTATACGAATGATCCATTGTCCCGATGCAATTGTACTCCACCCTAGTAAGACGTTGTGATATTGTGAATCAGGGAAAATAAAAGTAATGTAAAAATGTTGAATGCAGTTCCGCAGAAAATGCCATTTCCAGCCGAAACGACTTAAATCCTGCCAATGGAACTTATCCGATTAAGCTGTTGGGTGAGTTGGGTATTTTTGGTAGGATTCAGGAATTTAAGTGCAAATTATCTGTACTTCTAGGTCACCGTCATTCTGGGGCAACGGATATGAAGATGACAAATTTGGACTTGTTCCTACTCCAGCAATTCATTTCTTGGGCTGGGCCAGGTGAGATTGGCATGAAATTATTTGGATGTCTCAATTTACTGGCATTTATTTTGATAATTAACGAATAATTTGTGATTCACTGTTAACAGCTTACGATCCTCTGCCACCATTCCAATGGTCCAAGACGGATTTTAATAATATTCCACATTATGGTGAGCTAGCTTTAGTGATTGATTATTTAGGAGGGTTGAAAATATTTGGATTTATTTGATTACTTGCTTTATTATAGGAATGGCCGATAAAATGGAGTTTGAGCCAATGATCCACAAGTGGAAGTGGTTGTAAAATATGGTCCCTTCAGCATTCATATTTACTTTACTTTATTTTCTGAGCTATCCATGATTTCTTGGCAATTAGAATTACTTATATCCTTGCTCAATTGTTATATTAAGATTAAATTATAAAAGGTTTCAGTTCCTCCGAATTACTGGTGTCAAACAGAATTATTTCTTGCTCGGAATGAGCATGCCTTCATATAAACTGTCTACATGCAGAAATATCCATTGATTTGATTGAATGTAGAAGAGATGGGCTTATCAGGTTATGGTAATTGGCTCTATTTGGCATTGAAGGAATTTCTGCCAGGTTTAGAGTCAAAGAACAAATTTACCTTGCACAGTTAAATAGCAAAGAGTGTAGGATTCATTGCATTAAATTTTCTTATCGTTGTTGCCTTCTTATCCTTTAGACAACCAAATGAGTGGATTCGGTCAGATTTTTTCTGCAGAGTTTAGTCATTTATTTCTTGCCCTGGTCATCTCAGTCTTGTTCATATTCCAAGATTGTCACAGGTTAAAGTCAGCAATTTCCTGTAATTCATCACGGCACACCCACTCAATCCCACGACCTCCTCAGTGAAGGGAACAACTTCAGGGCAACAATTGGTTAGTTTCTTTTTGAGATTGGGCATTTTTTAGTCAAAGTTCTGAAATCAGTTGGTTAACTTGTCAAATAGGAGGAAGGAAGATGGTTCAGAATTCAGAACTGGTAGTTCGCACAAGAAGAAGGCCAGGGCTCAAGCCACAATAAACTCTGACTCAACAGAAGAAGAGGGTGTCAGGAAACCACAGCATTCATCCACCACAAGCAACAGGAAGGTTCGAAACAAGAGGAAAAGGGTGCACATGACCCCAGAGGAAATGGAAGAAGGGATGGGGGTCACATGCTACTTTTGCTCCAAAACATTCAGTACTTATTCCAGCCTCCGACTCCACCTGTCCCTCCACACGGGAGAGAAAACCTTGAGTTGCCAAATATGCAAAGTGGAGTTCATCCGGAAAAAACACTTGTCCTCCCACAATTGGACTCACCACTTGACCCCAGAAGACAAGGAACGGGAAAGGGCAGGATCCTGCTATTTCTGTGCAAAGCCATTCCAAACTCACTCCAAACTCCAAAGTCATCTTTTGATCCACACCCAAGAAAAACATTTCAACTGCTCCAACTGCAAAAAACAGTTCACTCGGAAGGGTCAATTGGATAACCACACCTTCCAACAACACCTGAGCCCAGAGGAGCAGGAGAAAGAAAAGTCAGGATGGAAGCATCCTTGCGAATTTTGTGGCCTCCGATTCAAAGTCCAGTCCACCCTCTACACCCACATCACAATCCAACACACGAAAGAAAAACATTATCAGTGCAAAATATGCAGGAAGGAATTCAATCAACAAGGAACCCTCACCAGACACCTCCGCCGCCACACGGCGACCTTTCAGTTGCTCCCAATGTCAGAAATCATTCACCCAAAAAGGAGGCCTAAAATCTCATCTCTTTGTCCACCTTCCTCCAGAGGAACAGGAAATTGAAAAGAGTGAGTGGAAGCATCCTTGTAATTTTTGTGGAGCTCGATTTAAGATTGAGTCCAGTCTCCATTGGCACATCACTTCTGTTCACACGAAGGAGAAGCATTATCAATGTCAAATATGCAGGAAGGAATTCAATCATCAGGGAAACCTCACGAAACATCTTCGCAGCCACAGCACGGACCCAGCCACACGGCGTCCCTTCAGTTGCTCCCAGTGTCAAAAGTCATTCACCAATAAATCTAACCTCATTTCCCACGAGAAGACTGTTCGTTTGGAACTAAAGGAGTTTCCCTGCCCCCAATGTCACAAACAGTTTTCAAGTAACAGAAACTTGGACTCCCATCTCTTCCTCCACCTTCCCCCAGAGGAAAAGGAGAGGAGAAAAGAGAGCTGGAAGCATTCCTGTGGTTTGTGTGGCGCCCGATATCCGAACGAGTCCCTTCTGAATCGCCACATAATTGGTGTCCACACAAATGAGAAGCATTTCCCTTGCCCTAAATGCAAAAAAGAGTTCATACAACAGGGACATTTGACCAGACACCTCCGCAGGCACAGCGAAAATCCAGCACCCTTCAAATGTTCCCAATGTCAGCAAACATTCACCCAAAAAGAAAGTCTCATTTCCCACGAGAAGAGTGTTCACTTGAGACTGAAGGACTTTCCCTGCCTCCAATGCCACAAACTATTCTCACAGAAGAGTAGCTTGACGACCCACTTGACTTCTGTCCACCCCAAAGTCCGCCACCTGCTCAAAGACTTTCTCTACGAAAGGTGACGCCCGCAAGCATGCAAAGCGAGCTCATTAATCAAATTCCTTATGGAAAGCTTACCCAAAGATATTTGAGCCATCTCATTTTTGAGCAATTCCTGATTTCGCCATTCATACTTTCAGTTTTGTCTTGTATTGAAATATGTTCAAATTCCAAGCTCCAAAATTAAGTTTAGCAATTTCATTACCCTCATTTCCTCCCGATAATAATTGCATTAATCCATCCATGCTCTATTGCCATGCTATTCAATAAAAAACTGTAAAACTCCATTTCACCATTGTATTGCTAATGATTTGTTATTTTATCACCATTTAGGACCTGATTATTTAATTTACTAGGTTTATTTGATTACTTTTTTTAGGCCGATAAAATGGAGTTTCGGCAATGATTCACAAGTGGAAGTGATTGTAAAATAGTGTCCATTCTGTCAGCATACATTTTCTTTGACATGATTTCTTGGCAATTAGAATTACTTATTATCCTTGCTCAATTGTTATATTAAGATTAAATTATATAAAAGGTTTGAGCTCCTCCAAAGTCATGGTGTCAAACAGAATCACTTCATGCCTTGGTTAAGCTTTTCATGTACAGAAATATGCGTTGATTGCAGAGGAAGTGGGCTTATCGGGTTATGGTAATTGGTTCTGTTTAGCATTGAAGGAATTTTAAGCAGATTTAGAGTCTATGAAAAAGTTACCTTGAGTCAACAATCACAGTTTAAGATTCTTTGCATTAAATTCCCTTATCTTTCTTGCTCTTCTTATCCTTTAACCAAATGCAATGAATGGATTCTATCAGATTTTAAAGTGTTTGGAGATTCTGCAGAGTTTAGTCATTTATTTCTTGCCCTGCTCATCTCAGTCTTGTTCATATTCCAAGATTGTCACAGGTTAAAGTCAGCAATTTCTTGGAACTCATCACGGCACACCCACAATCCTACGACCTTCCCAGAAACAACTCCAGGAGTTCAATTGGTTAGTTTCTTTTTGAGATTGGCATTTTTAGCCAAAGTTCTGAAATCCGTTTAGAGAATTGGTTGATTTGTCAAATAGGATGATGGAGGGTGTAACTCAGGACCAAGGCTGTAGCAGAGAATGACGAGCCCCTTTCAATCCCCAGACAGACAATGAGCCAAGTGAAGAATATATCACATTCCTGCAATATCTGAAAGAGGAATTTCGTCAAAAAAGAGACTTAGCATCAGTGGGGACACTGACCCCTGAGGAAATGGTCGAATGCTACTTTTGCTTCAAAACCTTGAGGAACTATCAAATGTCTCCAGCTCCACATGTTTCTCCACACGGGAGAGAAAACCTTGAGTTGCCAAATATGCAAAGTGGAGTTCATCCGGAAACAATATTTGTCCTCCCACAATTGGAACCATCATCTGACACCAGAAGACAAAGAGCGGGTCAAGGCAGGATCCTGCTACTTCTGTGCCAAACCATTCCAAACACACTCCACCCTCCAAAGTCATCTTTTGATCCACACCCAAGAAAAACATTTCAACTGCTCAACATGCAAAAAACAGTTCACTCAGAAAAACCATTTGGATAACCACACCTTCCAACAACACCTGAGCCCCGAGGAGCAGGAAAAAGAAAAGTCTGGATGGAGGCATCCTTGCGAATTTTGTGGACTCCGATTCAAAGTCCAGTCCTCCCTCTACACCCACATCACAGTCAAACACACGAAAGAGAAGCATTATCAGTGCAAAATATGCAGGAAGGAGTACAATCATCAGGGAAATTTGACGAGACATCTCCGCACCCACAGCACGGATCCAGCCACAAGGAAACCCTTCAGTTGCTCCCAATGTCAAAAGTCTTTCACTGAAAAAGCGTATCTCATTTGCCATGAGAAGAGTGTCCACCAGGGACTGGAGGAATTTGTCTGCCCCCAATGTCAAAAACTGTTCACAAGGAAGAGTAACTTGGCGAGACACTTGACTTCCGTCCACGCCAAGATCCGCCACTCCTGCCCCCACTGCTCAAAGACTTTCTCCGCCAAAAGTGACGCCCGCAGACATGAAAAACAAGCTCATTAGTCAAATCTTCTGTTTGTTTTTTTTTAAATATTTGCAAATTTCCAGTTCCAAAATTAAGTTTAGCAATTTCTCAACTCTCATTTCCTCCCGATAGCGATTACACGACATCCGTTCATGGCCATTGTTCATTGTCCTGTTCTCAATAAAAAAAACTTTCCATTGTCCCATTGTGTCGCCACCAATTTTCTATTTTGCAAATTGAACCAAATTCATGGAACATTAAACAAACCCAGCATTTCCATCCTAACCTCCTTCCTTTAGCCGCAATCTTAATTCATGCAAATTTAACGGCGTGTTGCGAAATCTAAGATTATTTGAACACACCCCTTCCTCAGTCAGAGGGTTTTTTAACTTGGTCCACGCCGTGGTTAGGATTTGCATGCCTTGCAAAAAATAGCGTTTTTTAGCACGTCTCCCTTCCTAGTTTTTGCCAGCGGGCTCAGTAGATACCCGGTTGTGCCACGTGAAGGGAAGTCTAGTCTCCAGAATCTATTGAATTTCTTAAATTAATTAATTAAATAAATAACTACTGCCAACTTGATAAGCCCCAATAAACTGATAAGCCTGGAATCATGTCGAACATTGAGTGGACTGATCAGATGGAGTCGAACTTCTTGGCGAGCTTTATCGGCAAGAATTGTGTGTATCGGCCCGTGGGTAAGTCACTTATTTATTATATTCCTCCTAATTAGTGACCTAAGGTCACTTAGTGACGTCACGGTCAAAGCATGAGCTGGGTCAAAGGTCACTCTTTAACCTGGTCAAAAGATAGTTTGTAATTTTCTTACCTTATCTTCGTTCAGGGGTCCATAAACACTTTGCTATGATGATGGCTTACAATAAGTTCGTCAAAACACTCCCACCCAATACGAAGATAACCATTGAGGCCATGTGGGCCAAGTTGGAGTCGCTCTATGACCTGGATGCCTTGGAGCAGGATGCTGTTTGCCCATTCCCGAACGACATTCAGGATTTTGACCTCCCACCCGGCTGGATTCCGAAGCCTATGGAGCCAACTCAACAGAATGAGGAGGAGGAGTTGGAGCGCCAGCGACAGGAGCGGGAGCGCGAGAAGAAGCGCAGTAAGTGCAATTAATAATTGGCAATTATTGATGGATTATTGGTGATAATCAATCATTGACTCATTGATTATTTAGAGAAGGAGTCGGACGAGGACACGGACACTTCAGCTCCGAAGGAGTCGATTGACTCGTCTTCTTCATCTTCTTCAAAGTCGAAGCGGCGAACTCCGTCCAAGAAGAGGGTTACCCGGAACCGGAAGTAAATTTGGAGGTGGGTGTGGTGCTGGTTGGTGTTTAAAGTACTGAAGGGTCTTAAAGAAGTGTATTTATTTTTAAAGTAGTCAATATAGCCTTCCGGTGAGTCGGTCTTATCCAGAAATTTTAGGCGAGAGTTGATTTTATTCCTTTAAAGAGTTCCTTAATAATTACAGAGTTTTCTTACTGTTTCTACTTTTATAAGTATTTTATAATTATGTCACAAATTTGGGGATGTTTAATTGTTCTTTAAATTATCTTTTTACTTCACTTTAATGCTTTAATGCATATGTAACTTACTAGAGTTATGACTTTATCTAAATTTACATACTATTCGAATTGGTCCTCTTTAAAATTGAATGTGTAATTGGTCTTGTTTCCGATTGGTTTGTGATTATTTCTAATTGGTCCCACAATTTCCAGCCGAGTTATTTGGTCATTCATTATTGAATTGGTCCATAACATTGTGTATCTTATGCTAAATTGGTCTAAATTATGGAACAATCGTTCTTTTTTCTAATTGTTTCATTTTGAACATGTTTTTTTAAAGGAATTGAAACACTTATTTATTTTCTAGTAATTGAACCTTTATATTTTAAGGATTATCCTACGGTGACTATTTCACACTTGTATCTTAACCATGCAAGTTATACACTAGAAATTAGGGAACAAGTTTTAAATCCTAAAATTACTACATTAATTTGCGGTGCTTAATTGTCACATAAAAAATTGGGATATAATTTTAGAATGATATTTGTAAACAAAAGTATTTCCAGGTCATTCCATTTCATTCATCACATTTCAGTTGTTATCACTAAATTTTGTCAATTCTTCCCGTAATCAAAGTGTAATTAATTCCATAATTTCCTTAACCAAGACCTAGTCTAAGTTACGTAATCTACAATCCTCGGATAAACCAGCTACCATCGAAGGAGTTGAATGCGTTCCCATAAGTCCAACACTTGAGACTGACCCATAAAAGACTTAAACTAGAGTTGTTATATTATTCTAAATATTTTAAAAGATTAAAACACTACTCGTAAAATGGCTGATAATCAATGATTGATAATGATCAATAATTGATTACTATCGCAGTAAACTCTTCTTATCGGAATTTCATATGAGAGACGGCACCGCATAAGTAGTTAACTTCCATCTTCATTTGATTCACGGCCGCCTCCAATTTGTCTGCCGAGTCCAAAACTTCCACACTTTGTGTAAAAGGGTCATAGCGGACTTCGTAGGGTCGTTTCATGTGTTCTCGTACCCAGCGACTGGAGGGAATTAGAAATTTATTAGGGAAATTGGCTAAAGAATTGAATGTTATCAATGGAACTTACTTAAATTTGATTTGAACATCTCCGAAACTATCGGCGACAAAGTAAACATCCTGATAGTCCTGATCTTGATAGGGTTGCACGGCTGTGACCTCTGGTTCGAATCTTTTATGCTCAGGCTTATCTGAGAGGGCGTGAATCAGCTCGCCAAAGCTGGACAGAAGTCCAGCACCGTAGGCCTTGGTCTCTCCGTTTTCCTTGCATAGACCAAACTCCACGGTGAACCAGTACATCTGTGGATATGGGGGCAGTTAATAATGACACATAGGTAGCCAAGTGGTTATCTGAGCTAGCTTATCTGACATACCGTCGAGAACTGTTCAATCTCTTCATCCGATGCGCCCAGAGAGGCGAGTCCAAGTTCTTGTGAGAATTGGGCAAAGTTATGATCCGCCAACATGGGAACGTGACCGAGAAGTTCGTGGACGCAGTCGCTGAAATTCAGAAAAAGTTTCAAATTTTGTCGCCATTTATTCATTACTTGAGTTACTCACGGTTCTGGCGAGTGATCCGGAGAGCTGCCATGTCTCACGTATTGCGTGCATTGAAACACTCGATAAGCCAGGCTGGCCAAAAAGTCGCGAGCCGTGAGTAGCCCTGCCGCGGGTCTTAGAGTGAAACCAGTCTTTCTTCGGAGAAAATTGGAAACATCCTCCAATTGTGGGATGTTATCTTGAGCATAGCCAACCTCATTTTGGAGGAGGGTAAAAGCATCGATGTATTGTTTACAGGCGTGGGATTTGAGGAGGGAAACCAATTGGGCGAAAACGTGACCCCAAGTTTTTATCTCAATCTCGGAATAACTTATGCGTGGGATGGGTTCTCCGCTGGAAGAAGGAAAGATAAGGTTGGTTTAGTTAGGACAGGTATTAAGACACAGGTGCCTTAGGTCACCAAAATTGGGTGGCGTTACGTACAATTTGTAATCGAAAGCAATGTCGGCAATCATCTTCCTTCGGGCGCGGTACTCTTTATCAGCAAATCCGGGATGGTTCATGTCCAGTTCGGGCTCAAATTTAGTCATTAAATGGTTGCATTGGTCAAGATCCGAGATGTGGCGAGGATACCATGGCTCTGGAGGTGGTAAGATCGCAAAATTCAGCAATTTGCGAAATAAATTGGGAAGTAAGTTGTGAAATAGTTTGCAAAATTCTTACCCTTCACCACAGTTCCCTGCGTGGAGATGACATTCACCCCATAAACCGCTTGACATTGTCGCAGGGATCTTAGCAAAGTGACGAAATTGGTCCAAACAATCTCAATTTTGAGAAGGATATCAAATTGGCAATTCGGTTCCCTAGATTGTCGACTCTCCATATGGCTCACGGTCCCGGAGGCGTCGTCAATAAGTCCCAACACTGTTCCGAGTGAGAGCATGTTATCCTTTAGAGTTAGAACGATGGTGGCATGCTCAGATTTTGGGGAGGCATCGTCCCCCTCGGCGCCAGCCGCGGTGGCGCCTTCAACCGGAAGTTCGACTCCAGCCTTGGCCAATTTCGCTTTATACTCGGCTTCATCCACGAGGATAAGGTCGTCTTCGGAGAGATCGGAATCTCGGGAGAGTTGACGAATCTCTTCCAACCAGTTCCGTTTGTTCTCCTTGTTGACCGCGGTTTCAAAGCGGGCATCCCCGACCAGAGAGCGGCGTCGGGATGGGTATCCATTCTGCACGTATTCAGCCCATGGCACAAGTGTTTCTTCCTCGGAGGTGGAATTCTCCTCGGAAGACTGAACAAGGAGGAGGTAACATGGAAAGCAAGAAAATAAAGTCATGCAAAATCCGGGTAAAAAGAACAAAGGAAACGGAGGCAGGTAAGAATTTTATCGGAATTGAATCAAAGTCTGGAAAAGTGATGGAAATAAGTGGGCAGATGAAGGAAGGAACTGGGAGGAAAGAGATTGTTAAGAGATTGAATTAATTTCCAATTCATCCCAAAGGTTGAAGGGAATTGGTTCCGATCATGGAATTAGGCACTGGAGGCCCAGTCTGGGTTGGATCAATAGTATCTCATTTTCCTACAAGACTTATTTTCTGAGAAATTTAAACGGAAGAGTATGAATGTGAGAGATGTTCCTAAGACAGTGGTTAAAAAAAGGAGCAACTCTAATCTTTATTAATAACTTGAACAATTTCCATAAGGGAAAAATGACATGAAATCCAGAGTATTTTGCAATATGAGAGCAACCTAAATATTTGCAATTAATTGCGAATCTGAGACAAGAATAGACTACAAACAAATCTTCTAAGGTTGAATTCCTATTTACTTTGGGATGAGATTTTATTCCTCCTTTGGGGCAAGGAGGACAATTAACAGGATGCAATTATTGACCAAACTATCGAGCAGGTGAGCTATTTGGACGGATGTGGATAAGACAGGATATTGCATTGGACTAAGGGAAATCTTCCAGTAAGTAACTGGCAGGTTTGGGTCGGGTTCCAAGATAAAATCCAATTCCAGGGGGCACAATTGAGACTTGTCTCAATTTGAGAAGTGTCTCAGTTTGCGACTGAGAATTGCTCATGAAACAAAATCTAAGTTTTGTGATGCTATCCTTATCTAATTACGAATCACCTCAGAATTCAGTTTGTGCCTTATTCATGAGGCCAGGTTAATAAGTATTGAAAAATGGAGGACTTGATTGTGCTCCAAAACTTGTTTGAAAATTGAGCACTGCACAAATGTACGTAGTTGCATTCACTTGGATTGAATAGCTTTTTTTTTATTTACAGTTATATTCTCTCCTTGGAATTTTTGCGAAATCTGCAAGAACCTGTCTCAAAGAACTGGATTATCCAGGAAGTGTTTTGTGGTTAGACCACATTTTTTTAATCTTAACCCTCGCCTGGCTAAATCTCGTTTTGTTTACAAACAAAGAAAACTCATGCAATCCGACTGCGTACCCAGTAATTATTGCCATTCTTGAATTCTAAGCAAACGGAGTTCTAACCAAAAATGGGCAAAAAATTCGCAAAATAGTGACAAATTTGCAAATTAGGAAACACTCACAAAGTTGAAGCGTCCACAGAAATCATGCTTTTCATAAACGTTTGCAACAGAAATTTGGCAAATGGTTTGAAAATTGTACAATTTTTTTAGACATACCTCAATACTGTAGGACTTTTTGATGGCGAATCTCTCCCGATTTTTTCTGCTGGTGACAATCATCTTGCTATCCTGGGCACTGGTTCCTTTCTGGGTTGAACTGGAGGCCTTACCCGACCTTTGACCTTTGACACTGGCGGAAAGGGCACAAAAAGTGGAGTTGAGTACCGGGTTGGAAAAGGGTTTGGGATTATAGGAGTAATTTATAAGACCGTATTTGAACTCCAGCTTAAAACCTTTATAGAAATGGGACTAGAGGAAAAAATGAAGTCTACAACTTTTAGGAAAGCTGGAATTCGAAAGTGTTCAAGTTGAGACAGAAATGGACAAAAACCCGGAGAATGAGACCCGGGTGAGGAATGAACCGAAATTGGGAGAGGGTGGAATGAAGACAAGACTTTTATACCGACCTTTTATTCCGATGGATTGTGTCCGTTGTTGGGGTGGAATAAAATAAAATCACAGAAATTTCCAATCCTCGTTCGTGAGTGATTGATGTACTCGGACGCCTGATGCCAGACTCAGTAAGGTCCCTGGGAGACTTGCCACTGTTTAAATATGGGCATCAACATCCATAAAATGATAACTGCTCTGCTATAACTAGGACAGACTCATTATTAGCGTCCTGTGCTACCTTTAGAGTCATTACGGGATGGCTGTGTTGCTCAAACGGCGTCTGGAGGGAGGGAGGGATTTAGTTTGTGACGTGGATAAGGTTATTTAACTAAAGGGTGAGATAGCTTACTAATTATTTTGCATGGATCCTAAATATTGGCAAGTCTAATTTCAAGTTGGCCCTGGAGGAGGCTGCTTGGGTTGGAGTCCGTGATCGTGATCGTCACTCGTGGTCAGAGGATTGCAATTTTGTGTAACTAACTAGCATTGGTGATCATTTATGACTTACCTGACCTGAGTAAGACTACTGACTGCAGCCATCAGCTACGACAAATAATTTGACACCAAATAGGAAGGGTTGACGATATGGAGAACTTTGTAAAGTGACTTTACTAAAGTCGTATATGAATGGCTATATATTTGTCACTGCATGGATATTAAGGGACTTATTGTTTCTTGCTAATTGTGACGTTAGCTGGATGGGATGACGTCAAAATTAAGGATTTATTTTATGAATGAGTTGCAAATATTTGACTCATTTTTCCTCTTTGAGACCATGGCACATATTTGAACCGTTTCCTGTAAATGTTTCATGTACAGTGAAGCTTTTTTTGAATGAATCTTATTCAACATGTGAATCAATTAAATTCTAACTGTAATTTAATAGCGTAGTTAGTGTCTTAATTTTGAGCAACTGCACGTGCTCCTGATTGCGTGCATCCTTCGAAATGTCCTTTGTTTTGTTGGCATATCAAACAATTTTATACTAGGGAACCCGTTACATTACTATGTTGGGATTGTAAACGAAACTTAATTTAATTGAAGCCCAATTAACCGGTTCCAGAGATAAATTCTTAGCTCCCGTTATGTATAAATATCTCTTCACACCTGATGCAGTTAGGAATTGGCTGTGTCGCAGTCTTTTAAGGAAAATTGGCCAATTTCATTTGACACAATTAACTACGACCTTAATAATGAAAAGGGACAAATACTTGTAGAGCAATGAATACAAAAATAATTTCAACTAAGGACCAGACAAAGATTGGAGTTATTTTTTTAATTCCAGAAAAAAATGGCTGGACAGGATTTGATTGACACTGAAAAATGAGATTCCAATTATGATTGAATCTCAGGAATTTTGTGATTGACTAAGCTTTTTGTGGTCAGAATTTCAGCATAAGTTTAGACCTGGCCGGTGGAATTTAGCTTGTCCAGTCCGGTTCCAGTTGGTGGTCTGCCAAATTTTTTGCAGACTTTTGGCAATAAATTTACATAACGACCCTGATTTTTAAAATTAGTCCATCTACCTCTCTTCATTTAGCATGGGATGGGGTGGTGTAGAAAAGTACGGAAATGTTGCGAGTCCTCTTGAACATGATTATGAAACAAATTAATTAATAATTTTCCATTTCATAAAAAACCTTACCTTCTGCAAGGTCGTCTGGATGGTGTGGACCAGGTAAGAGTGTGGATAACTTGCATAATCATAAGGTAAGTAGTTCATCCAGATAAAAGGTCATCATTGCATAATGATGGTGGCTCAGTTGGGATTACGAATAGTACAAAAATTGATAGGAATCTCAGATTATGAGTGTTATGTTAGGATTCCATGACCCAATACAATAATTTTATGGTAAAGCTTCTTTATTGGGTGGGCAGGATCCTTGGGTGGACAGTAATTATCGTGGGAACAAGGCCAAAAATAGGATTAGTAATTTATTACCAATTTATTTCCTGATTATTGCCCATTTCATTCAAGCTACAAGTTACGAGTGAGGGCAGATGATACACCAAAATGTTTGTTTCCGTTTAACTAGGATTATTAGACAACAACAATTTCTAGCAGATTTTTCAATCATACACAATTAATCACTTGCATGGAATGGGCTGTGACATAAAGTAATCAACACGTAGTTGAAATGCAAGGTGAAGGTTAATTGACAAGGTTCACTGTAAGAAGGAGTCAGTTTATTAGCAATGCCGTGTCTTATATTGATCCACTTACTTAAGTACATACTCTGTAAAGGACGCTATGAGGCAATCTTGTAATAATTGCAATAAAAACAAATGGCATTATTGAGATTAAGGTACTGGGCTGGAATTTAGTAATTTAATAGTTTTACCAAGGAATTGTTCGATACTCAATAATTTCTCGAACG
>JAAXNX010001834.1:0-15884 GCA_036491905.1 Folsomia manolachei | reverse complement strand
TGAAGGACAGTTAGTTAGTGCGGTGAGACAGATGCGTGCAGACAGACTAATTACATAAATTACAAGTAATTACTAATTAATCAGTGTTCACCGGTTTACTCAGGTGTGTTTTGCTTGCAGGTAATTGATTGATAACCCATGAACGAGGGCCATTTCTGTGTTCAAAGGATAGGGTACTTGACGAGGACTTTATCGATTTGAAGGTATTTTTTGTCAATTTTTCATACCTGCAACAAGTACCTGTTGCATGTGGATCCGTCTGTCTAGATAGTATCTTATCATAAGATTCTTATTCTGTCTTAGAAAGATAAGGCAAGGTCGCTCATGTCTGTTAAGGGTTTAATTTCGATATTTCATACAAATGGTTTGGTTTCCTTATTGGTTTAACACAAGGATCTGTGGTTTAACACTTGAAACTAAACCTATTTTCGCAATTAGTAAAGTAACATATTTTTTAGGGTAGTCATCTGTTCTTTGTTCTGGAACTGTATTAGTTGTCCTAATATGCATAAGTCCATTTTGTGTGCTATGTCTAAAATAGTGAATCGATAGGAAGAATGACATGTTTTTACCCGTTTTTTATTCAGTCTGAGTGAGGTACCTAAGCCGTCATAATAATTAATAATTCACTCATCACCTCCTAAATGCATTATGGTTCTTTACCTATTTTATTTTGAAAATGCTAACATGATAAAGCACCAATGAGTTTGCTCATTTCGTTATTTGTTTGCTAAATGGGTTGACCAAGTTTTAGTTAGTTTGCTTACAATTTGTAAGCTACAAGTTCTTTTATGCTGACACTGACTTGTTGTTTTTGGCATGAATCATTTGATCAACGCTTTATGCTTATCTGATGACGGTGGAAGAAGCATTTCACATGGTTCAGTCCAGGGATATCTGTGGTTCAGTCCTCACATTGACAATCTTATCAACATTGATGTATCCCAGGTTGAATGAATTGTGTTTCGATATGGACACACAAAGCCAAAGTTACTGTTGTATCGATTCGTTTGGTCTTATCATTTCAACAATAAGTACAAATACTGTATTCACCTAGTTTCACTCATCTCTTTAAGAGTCCAGGGATCGAATGACCGAGAACAATTAGTTGCTAACTGCTCGACTAACTTGCCACTCCACAAACGTTTACAATTCTACTTAAAGCGTGACAAATTGCGTTATTTTTACATTCCAGAGCCAGACAGGAATGATGCCGAGTTGGCTTTGTTGCTGACGCCTGTTCAGCCCTAGACGCCACATAGACGGATTTTCTTAAATCTCGAAAAGTGATCCTGTTACTGCCACCCTGCACTTCTTGAAGTATCCACAGTGCTCAGTATTATATTTTGAAGTTGTTCCAACTTCCAAACTTACTCAATAATGTCTCAACCATCAAACATGGACGAATTCTGTGGAGGAAACTCTTCAAACACATTCTGGGTAAGGGTTTGAGTAATTCCTTCAAAATACAGATATGACCGGAGATCGTTTAACCCAATTACTTTATTTTACACAGGACACCGCTTTATCCTGGAACACAACTCAACCCGACTTTACACCATGTTTCGAACAAACCGTCCTGGTCTGGGTGCCTACCGCGGTGCTATTTTTCCTCGCCATTTTCGACTTTGCAGCCCGGTTGAGATCAAAAGGACGCCGAATTCCAGCCAGTATTCTACTCATTTCCAAAACTGTTGGGGTTTGGGCACTTATCCTCCTTCATATTGTTCATCTCTCGCTCACCTTTAAACTCGAGGGAGACAATGAGTACGAATTCTACAAGGCGGAACGATATTCGACCATTATACGGATTGCGGCTTATGTGAGTGTCCACAGTTTTGAAGTACTGAAGTTTGAACAGGTTTTTAATTTGGTATTTCTTTTCCCACAGATCATGGTATTCCTCTTGATGGTACTGCACAAAGCTAAGGGAGTCCGAAGCTCTGGCGTTTTGTTCATTTATTGGATGCTATCTGTGATTTGTGACGTGTTTGCATTTCAAACGAATTTGAGAAAGCCACCAGAAAATATTAGTGTAAGTTAGAGTTTGTTTATATTCAAGGATTTTTAATGAATTACTAATGCTTATCTATCAAATAGGGAGGGAATAAGGATGGACTGTATTATATCATTCACGTCATCCACTACCCTATTGTTGTGATTCTCTTTCTACTCAATTGTTGGGCGGATCGGGCCCCTGTTCCTGGACCGGGAGAGAAAGTGACGGATGTTGTAAGTTTGATTTTGGGTAGAATTCTTTAATGGATTTAGACACGAGAACTTACAAAATTATTAATTACAGCGTCCCTGTCCCGAAAGCGGTGCATCTTTCCTGAGCCAACTGTCATTTTTCTGGTTCGAAGGTTTAGCCCGGTTAGGATTCTCCCGTCCTTTAGAAACAACAGACCTTTGGGACCTCAATAAAAAGGATACAAGTCGCTTTCAAGTTCCCATCTACGACAAACACTGGGATGGACCGGCTGAGGGCAAGAAACTTGGCCCCGATGGGAAAATGGCGGAAGGAAGTGTTTTCATAACGGTCTGCAAAATCTTTGGGTCGACCTTTCTTTTTGCGGCTTCCCTAAAATTGGTTCAAGATCTGCTTAACTTTGTTTCACCGGAGATTCTCAAGTAATTATTTAAAAATGTGGTGAATTAATATATATTTGGATCACTACTGACTCTTCACTTTTCTCAATCCTTAGGCTACTCATTACTTTTGTAAGAGACGGTGAAGTCGAGACGTGGAAAGGATTTCTGTACGTGGCCATTCTTTTCGGGACAAGCATCATCCAAACAATCTTTTTATCCCAGTATTTCCATCAAGTGTTTCTCATCTCGATGCGGATCCGTACATCTCTAACATCCGCTGTGTACCGGAAAGCCCTTCGAATTTCAAATGTGGCTCGGAAGGAGTCGACAATCGGAGAAATTGTTAATTTGATGAGTGTCGATATCCAGAAGCTCATGGACACAACTTTGTACATTAACATGCTTTGGAGTGAGTAAAAAATAATGGAATTTCTCGGTAATTTGGCATCGTCCTTTATGAATTGTTTGGATATTATTTGTGTAGGTGCACCGCTGCAAATTGGTCTTTCACTCTATTTCCTCTGGGGAATCCTGGGTCCTTCTGTCCTCGCTGGTGTTCTTGTCATGATCTTACTCGTCCCAGTGAATGGTGTTATTGCCGGAAAAGTAAGAAAGTTGCAGATTCAACAAATGAAGAACAAGGACGGCAGAGTTAAAATGATGTCCGAGATTCTGTCTCGGAATCAAGGTTGGGAAAATAATGCAATTAGTTTTGAACTGTTCAAATTATATTTATTCCATTATTTGCCATTTCCAGGTATTAAAACTCTACGCTTGGGAACCAAGCTTTGAACAGCAAGTTATGGAAATTCGTGGAAAAGAGATGCACGTCTTGAGGAAAGCTGCATATTTACACGCAGGAACATCTTTCGTTTGGGCGTGTGCCCCATTTGTCGTCAGCCTCGTGACTTTTGCAACATACGTTTTAATTGACGAGAAAAATGTGCTGGATGCAGAGAAAGCTTTCGTTTCCCTTACTCTCTTCAATATCATGAAAATGCCCATGACCGTCCTTCCAATGATGATCGTTGCCAGTGTGGAGGTGTGCGTGATTATAAACTAAACATGAAAATTGATTATCATAAGTTATTTTTTATTTATAGGCCAGCGTAGCTGTAAAACGGCTGAACAAGTTTTTGAATGCGGAAGAAATTGACCAAAACGCAGTTCAAGAAGAGCGTGGAGATGGTTAGTAAAGAATCAATTTATGGTTTGTAATTTATCCACTTGAATATGAATGAATTTAATAATCTGCTCATAATTTAGGCGATCCTGTTCAAATTGAAAACTGCGTCATTCTCCTGGGAGCCGGAAACAACGTGCCTGAAAAATATAAACCTAAGCGTCAAACCCGGCTCGTTGGTTGCGGTGGTGGGAGTGGTTGGTTCAGGAAAATCCTCCCTCTTGTCCGCAATGTTGGGTGAAATGATGAAACTTTCTGGGCGTGTGAAAAGAAAGGTTAGCAAGGCATTTTTCAAGGAGCTGAATTTATTATGCTTGACTAAACTAAACTGATTCTTTTCCTTTCGATTTTTTAGGGCAGAGTTGCTTACGTCGCACAGCAAGCCTGGATTCAAAATTGTTCTTTAAAAGACAACGTTATATTTGGAGAGGAACTGGACGAACGTAAATATAAAGAAGTCATTGATACCTGCGCGTTAAAACCGGACTTAGAAATTCTGCCGGCGGGGGATAAAACGGAAATTGGAGAGAAAGGCGTGAACCTTTCCGGCGGACAGAAGCAGCGGGTCAGCCTTGCCCGCGCTGCGTATTCTAAATCTGACCTTTATCTTCTTGACGATCCTTTATCCGCCGTGGATGCTCACGTTGGAAAACACATCTTTGATCATGTCCTCGGCCCTAATGGTATCCTGAAAGGGACCACGCGTGTCCTGGTCACTCACGGAATCACTTATCTACCCCACATGGACCACATTGTTGTCATGAAGGATGGAGAAATAAGTGAGGAGGGGACTTATAAGGAACTCCTTCAGAAAAAGGTAGAGTACAAACAGTAGTCCATTTTAATTAATTACATCTTGCTTGCATTAAAGTTTTCTCTCCGAATTTTAGGGTGCATTTGCCGATTTCCTCGTCCTTCACATGGGAGAAGAAATGGAGGTCACCGAAGAGTATGAAAGCGTCCTTCAAGAACTTGAGGAAGTGCTCGGTGGCAAGGATAAAGTTCTGGAACGACAACAATCTCAAATCTCCGACAGCACCAGTGAAGCAGCGGGTGGAGATCCGGGCGGAAGTGCAGCCCGACGTCGTCGAGTATCCACCACATCCACGGGATCCGGTTCCAAAATGCCTTTACTTCGACGATCCGCCTCCATCCAGAAGAAAGAGGACACACCCACCAAAGGCCGTCCCTCCATAACCCTGGCTCGAGAACGACTTATTGAAGCTGAGAAGGCTGAAACGGGCTCTGTGAAGAAGGACGTGTATCTCCATTACTTTAAAGCCATCGGTTTCCCCATGGGTTTTCTCACCATTCTACTGAACATAATTTATCAAGGATTTCAAGTCGGATCCTCCGTTTGGCTGACAAAATGGTCAAATGATGACGAACTAAATGACGATGGAACATTTCCCACGGATAAGAGGAACTTGTATCTAGGAGTTTATGCTGCTTTGGGTCTCGCTCTAGGCATCAGTGTCATGATTGGTAATATGATTTATGATTTTTTTAAAACGATCTTACTTAACTTTACTTACTTTACTTCCAGGTACTGTGGTCATGTCTCTGGCCATGTTAAAAGCAGCTTTTGCCATGCATAACATTATGTTGTCCCATGTTCTCAAGTCGCCGATGTCTTTCTTCGACACAACTCCCCTTGGACGAATTGTGAATCGGTTCAGTAAAGATGTTGACGTCGTGGATAACACACTTCCAATGAATATGCGATCCTGGATCCAATGCCTCTTCACGGTACTGGCCACACTTACAATTATCTCCATCTCNATGAATATGCGATCCTGGATCCAATGCCTCTTCACGGTACTGGCCACACTTACAATTATCTCCATCTCGACCCCGTGGTTCATTGCGGCAATCGTCCCCCTCGCCGTTATTTACTATCTTATCACGAAATTCTACGTGGCCACATCCCGACAGCTCAAACGACTCGAGAGTGTGTCAAGGTCACCGATTTATTCTCATTTTGGCGAGACCCTGACCGGATGCACGACAATAAGAGCGTATTCCGTGAATGAAAGATTCATTACGGAGTCCGAGGCGAAGGTGGATTTTAATCAGAAATGTTATTTTCCTTCTATTGTGGCGAATCGGTGAGTAGAGTTTGCCGATAAATTTGAGACAGCGTTGGAAACTTGAGTCAATAATAATTATTGTTGATTTTTGCAGGTGGCTCGCAGTACGACTGGAGACGATTGGAAATTTAATTGTATTATTCGCCGGACTATTTGCGGTCTTAGGTCAAGAGACCTTGACCCCAGGAATGGCCGGTTTATCCATCTCATATGCCTTGCAAATTACTCAAACTCTGAATTGGTTGGTGCGAATGACGTCGGAGGTTGAGACTAATGCTGTGGCTGTAGAACGGATGAAAGAATATGGAGAAACTCCACAGGTTTGTAATTTTATGATTGATTTCAAGAATGTAATCATTTACTGAGACTTGGTTCATTAATAGGAAGCGGAATGGGAAATTCCAGAACGGAAACCGGCACCGTCATGGCCTGACAAGGGAATGATAACTTTCGACCGCTATCAAACACGGTATCGTGAAGGTCTGGACTTGGTCTTGAGAAACGTCACTTGTGTCATTGAGCCGTGTGAAAAGGTAGTTTTTAAAGTGTTTGCCGTTTTGTCGTAGTTTTGATGCAAATACGATTTTTTTAGGTTGGAATCGTTGGCAGAACCGGTGCTGGAAAGAGTTCGCTAACAATGGCACTTTTTCGAATTGTTGAACCTACCGGAGGATTTATCACGATTGATGCACAAAACTTGGCAAAATTGGGACTGCACGATGTCCGAGGAAGAATCACGATAATTCCTCAGGTAGAGTTGGATCAATTACTTGGGTGGATAAATATTGTATGAATTTTCTCTATATTTATGGATGTTTTATTAATTCTTACAGGATCCCGTCTTGTTTTCCGGAACTCTGCGAATGAATCTTGACCCTTTTAAGAAATATTCAGACGACCATATTTGGAGATCTTTAGAACTGGCACATTTAAAGTCGTTCGTGTCCGAACTTCCTGCTGGCCTTTCTCATGAAATCAGTGAAGGTGGCGAGAATTTAAGCGTGGGTCAGCGACAATTGGTCTGCTTGGCTCGGGCTCTGCTGGACTGCACGATGTCCGAGGAAGAATCACGATAATTCCTCAGGTAGAGTTGGATCAATTACTTGGGTGGATAAATATTGTATGAATTTTCTCTATATTTACGGATGTTTTATTAATTCTTACAGGATCCCGTCTTATTTTCCGGAACTATGCGAATGAATCTTGACCCATTTAAGAAATATTCAGACGACCACATCTGGAGATCTTTAGAACTGGCACATTTAAAGTCGTTTGTGTCCGAACTTCCTGCTGGCCTTTCTCATGAAATCAGTGAAGGTGGCGAGAATTTAAGCGTGGGTCAGCGACAATTGGTCTGCTTGGCTCGGGCTCTGCTCCGAAAGACGAAAATTCTTGTTCTTGATGAGGCTACAGGTACGTTTCAACAATTGGGTTATAAACCTGTGGTATTTCGTTTATTCTTGCGATAACAACCTTATCTCTTTAGCCGCTGTCGACCTCGAAACGGACGATCTAATCCAAAAAACTATTCGAGAAGAATTTAAAGACGCTACCGTCCTAACTATTGCCCACAGGTTGAACACAATCATGGACTCGACCCGGTATGTTTTATTAGTTTGTTTTGTAAAATAATGGCTAATTGCATTTTCCCCTAATTAACAGTGTAATGGTGCTCGACAAAGGAGAAGTCGTCGAATTCGACACAGTTCCTAACTTACTCCGCAATAAGAAATCAATATTTTATTCAATGGCCAAGGATGCCGGAGTAGCATAGGATCCTGTACTTATTTAATGGAACTATTTGTACTTGTTTAATTACTTAATTGTCACCACTTCATTAGTGAGACGTCAGACCTGCTGCTATTAATTAACTACACTTACTACACCCGTTCAGAGGTGAAAATGAAAGTATTACATCAGTGACTGAGTATCAGTCCAGTCAGAGTTAGTGGTCCTGTGAATCCTTGTTCCTCGTTTGCTATTAAATATTTAAAAGGATTTGGATTCGAAAGATTCATGAATGATCTAACTTAAAATGTTTAGCTAGTATTAAGCCCGGTTTTTTGTTAGTACTTAATAATTACTCCTACAATGCCACACTGTTATTGAAATCATACCCACAATAAAAGCGTAGATACCTTAAAATTGCCCTAAACAAGCAATAATTGTTCCAACAATTACATTATTAACTCATTTATTTAGCGGTACGACGACTGTACAGAGTTCAGCTTGAATAAATTGTACAATTCTCTACGATCTTTCACTTTCACTGGCTAACAGGTCATAGATTTTTTGCCGACATTTTAAATTGACATGAATCTGGTTTCTCCCATTAATTTTGAACCTGAATTAAGGAATTGTAGACTAGTGAACTATTTAGAATCTATTATTTTGTGGTTATCCCTCTTTAGCACTTCTTGGGAAAGGATGCACGGTAAATGTACTCCACCACGCCAAGAACCCCAACTCCACACATGACCAGAGTCGTGTAGTACATGACCGTGTCAAAAGGACCTCCCTTCAAGTGGATGGGTGTGCCATCATCGACCTAGAACGGATACAAACCAAACTTTATCAGTTTTCGCATTTAGACACCAATTATTTAACTATTTATTTTGATTATCAACCACACCTTACCTGGAAATGCTTATACTTTTCTCGGATCTTAATATAACCCGGGTGAACCTCTCCCTTGGGGGCCTCCAGCCGAGATGTAGTGCTCACCTGGCGTTGACCAAGTCGCGCACATTGAGCCACAAGCTGCAACAAGATTAAAACGAACAATTAGGTAATTTGACAAATACTTATTTTCGGAATTGTTCAAAATTCTGATTTTTTAGCTCAAGGTAAACTATTAAAATTATGCACAAAAACTACAAAATTTTTACGATAATCTTGCCCAATATTGGCCAAACTTACCCGATTCATGGCAGCGAGGGTTATCCGAAACTGGGGATGATTTTAATTTTTAATTTAATTCTTGATTTTCAAAATAATCAGAAATTTAAAGATGGTGTTCTCTAATTTTTGGAGATTTGAACGCTACCGCTACCACAAAAATCTCAGGGTGCCCCAAGATTTTGAAAAATATGCCGGGGATAGAAAAACAGTTGATTTGAAACCGAGAGTAATTTTTAATTTCTTAAAATTGATTTTTTTTACAAAAAAAAATAGGTTTCGCTGCCGGAGCAACGTTTTTTCCATAACATAATTGAAAGTCGCCGAGATAAAAAATCTGGAGAAGTTTTCAATTCGATCCGAAGTTGCTGATCAAGAAAGAGACCAATTTGAAGCGAACTTTTTGGAGGAACTATTTGAAAGCGTAAAACACAATGTGAGGAAAAATTTGGATAAGAGACAATCATGAAAAGTTGATATTTATGGTAAAAATGTGTTCAGTTCAGCAAACTGAAGCCCTGTTTCAATTTCAGTCGATCGACGCTGCTGTCAGAGAATTCGGAAGGAAGTCATCCAGTCCGGTGGGAAGGTGAACGACTATCTTGACTTGAAGACTATGTAGGTCACCTACACCTTCTATGAGAAAGTTTCTATCTGCAACAAAACCAAACTATTCATTTGTTTAATGCCTTACTCTTTACTTCAAGGTCATCTTCTACAAAACCAACCATGGCAGAGACAGACTACCCCCCAAACCCATGTCTTGAACCATCCCAGAAATACATTTTACTCCTGGGAGAAGGCAATTTCTCATTTGCTGCCAAAATATCAAAAGCTGAGCCTCTCCCTCCGCCTCCATCCCCCAACAGCAACGACTCCGGAGTTTCAAGTCCCAGTAGCGACTCTAAACAAGAAAACTCCATCTCAACACCACCATCCCAATATCCAAAACTACTTGCTACAGATTTCAAATTCGTATTTCATAACCCAACTCAGAAACCCAAAAACAACGAACTTATTGACCAAAACATCTCCAAAATAAATAAGAACGGTGGCCGTGTCTTTCTCGATGTCGACGCCACTAAGATACACATCCACCCAATACTACTCCACTATTCCTCACAAGTGTCCATGATAATCTTCAACTTTCCTCACGTACAAAGAAAGAAGATGCACATCGGAAAAAATCGTGGGCTTTTTACAAAACTTTTTCGTTTCCACATCACATTTTCTACTGAATTCCAACCAACCTCCGGAACAAGTTGACGTATGCGTCACACTTTGTGCGGGTCAGAGCGGGGTAGATCAAGTCGAATCGAAGAAACGACTGTGGGCGGACACTTGGCAAATTGTGGAAATGGCGACTACAGGCGGATTCATCCTAAATGGAACAGAATCCTTTGAAGAATTCAGGGCAAGATTATCAGGTGGATCTGAGGAAGAAATGTTGGATGATGGTACAAATTATGAGTGCACTGGATTCAGAAATGGAGTTAAAGGATTCCATATCAAAGATGGAAATACTTTTATCTTCCGATACCGGAGGCGACCCACATTTTTCAGCGTGGAAGAAGAAATGGAAAAGCTTGGCATTTCGGACGAGGAGGAAAATCTGCAAGAAAAAGAGCTATTTTACAGTTTGGGAGAGCAGTTAACCCTTAAGATTGACGCAATGGAAAGCATGCTACAAAATGTCCCTGAATCTCATCCTTTGCATGATGTTCTGAAGAAGTTCAACGCTACTCCAGTCAACAATTTGAGACTCCGTACCAATTTCCGGCATGATGATTATTTTGAATTTGAATTTGTTTCCGGGGTTGAGATATGGATCGAAGGTGTACAAGGAGAAAACATGTACCAGAAGCTTGTGACCTGCTTTTTTCCAAAGGATGATTTGACCAACACCTATCCAAAATTGGAAGACACGCGCTCCATCACCGTCAAAGGAGCAGTGATTGGCACCGTCCACTCCTTCGGGAACAAAGACCATGAATCCTGGGACTTGAACTTATCAAAATTGCTATCCATGAAGACAAAAAATAAAAATGCCGATTGGAGAGTACTATTTTCGGAGTACTGTCAATACCAGACGCATGATGACCAACCTGATTTCTTCTATGCCAAATTCACCACGGGTAGCTGCTACCCAAGAAAACATTCCTGCGATGTTTCATTCTGGACAACTAATCACAACTGTTGTACAAAAGCTAATACCGAAGATCAACAAGACCTTGAGGTGCTGAACCCCGTCTCACAAATGCTCCTGAAGGTAAGATAGATTGCACTTTCAGTTGATCATCCATATCAAAATAATTTTTCTTTTCTAGGTGCGGAAAATTGCGCTCAAAGTTTATGGTACTTTACTGAAAAGTATTCAACTTCTGGAAGAGTATTCCGACAACAAAAAAGAAAATTGCTGCCGCTGCCATCAGGAATTTCAAAAGGTGTCCTATTGCTTCCGAATTAAAATCCAAAGTCTTGACCGTCCATTGAGTAGGGAAGTTGCAGGATTTTTTCAATCAAAATTTAAAGACGACGTGCAACAATTCTTGGATAGTGTAGAACTTCGTTAAAATGCCTAAAGATCAAATTTCTTAAAAATGTCCAACTGAAATAATCCTGTCAATGTCAAAGCACGAAAATAGTTTTAACTAATTAATTTATAAATAGTACCATAGTTTGTACATCCTATGCCATGTTAGAATTATGTAGGTTTAGTTTTAGAATTTAAGATATATTTTTAAAAGCATGTATTAAATTAAGTACCTTTGTATCTCTGTGGTTTAATATTTATCATATTATGATGAATCTGTATGTAATGTATACAGAATCAGGATCAGTTTCAGAATCCATGTTTTTACCAAAGTGTTCATTGATGCATCTCTACAAAATTTATCAATTATTAAAAAAAAAATAATAATCTACTCCTAGCTGGCCACCAAATCAAAGTACAACTGTGATAATTTTACAAGTTATAGACTCTATTTTAAAATAAAATTATTATGTCTTCACCATAAAATGTATGTGACTGTCGTTTAAATTCTTTTCAAATTCCAAATACTTTTCAACTTGCTCATTTTTGAGCAATAAAATTACGACGAAGTTATAATCACAAGTTAATCTTGTTCATGGTTATTCATGGTAAACCAAAAGAATGTAATCTCGACTTTGACCAAGCTCACTAACAACTTGTAATCCACAGATTCAGTCCTCAATCCCACTAATGCGTTGGAGTCACTAAAAATAGGTTACATACATTTATACATGAATAACGACATCACCCGAATTCAGTATGCAGTACCAGCATCAAATAAAAGGATCAGATTTTCAAGTGTCTAATATAGTTTTGTTTGAGTGTATATGAACCACTAAGCTAAATACTAACGTGTGGACACTGTTCAAGGAGAAATTCTTGTTTCATGAGCATTAGGATTCTTGCACAACTTGAAGACGGATGCAACTTAATGTGTCTAACAAAGAGATATATTTTTATACCAAACGTCAAGATTCAAAAACTTTGGCCACGAGTTCTTCAGTAACTGACAAAATATAATTTTAAATTCCAACCTTACCATAAAATATGTCATCCCAATCCACCCCCTCCACCGATCTCTGCCCTCCTCCTCCCTCTCCTCACACCAAAAAGGTCATGAGAAAAAGACGCCGGGCACTTAAAGCCAATAAAGACAGAATTCGCCGGATTTGCTTCGTGTGCAAAACTTCCTATGTCATTCAGAAGCTGTCGGCGCCACAAGTCACATCTTTTGGGAGTTTGGAACGCTCGGTAAATTTCTGGCTATTTGCTCAAGTTCGAAAAATTTCTAAAACCTTTAAATTTTTTTGCACCATTTCAGGTCCAAGAAGTCCTCCCATCCGCTCGAGAAGGGTTAAAAGAATTCTGCTCATATTTCAAATTTGATTACGACACCATCCTAAAGCCAGGTTTGGAAGAAGGTACCGGAAATGACGACCTAATCGATCCCGAACATCCTCCCATCCTACCCATGGATCACGCCTTGTGTCTCCCATGCATGAGGCATCTTGCCCACCTGGGCCAGTTATTAGAGGATAAGGAAGTTTCGTCGCTGTGCAGAATGAAAAAGGTGGGTGTAACATTTTACTAGAAAGGGTTTACTAAATAATTGTATTTTAATTGTAACCCTGCAGTTGGAAGGACTCGGTCAACTTGTCGCCATTACCAGGACCCGACACCGGGACCACGACTTACTCTTGAGTAACTGGCCAATACCCAGAAAGCGGATAAAATTAGCAGAAGACGTCGATAGTGATGGAGACTCCCTCTACGGAGAGGAAGGTCCTTGGGTGTCCTTTCGGAAAGGGATTGTAAAGAGTGAGTCTAAATTTCTACAATTTCCGACAGAAATGACAATGCTGATACCATTTTCTTTGTCCAGATTACCTTGAAATCTTTGGAGTCCCCGTAATTTATAGGGAACCATCCACCAAAAAGAAGGACAAACCTAAAAAGATCGTCGACGGGATGGAAATGGCATCCTCCAGTTCCAGTGAGGATGAAGTTACCAACGAATACAATCTTTCTTCGTCCTCCTCCAGTTCGGATGAGTCTTCCAGTTCCTCTTCTTTCCTCCGAAGAAAAAACAACAGAACCCTGTAACTCTCCGGAAGAGAGTGCCAAAGAAGAGAAACGTGGACCTTCCGATAACAATTCTGGTCAGAGTACCATCAGTACAGAACTAAGTTCCGCGTCAAAGGCGGACAAATCCGTGCCAATCCCTTCAAGGAACGGGAAGAAGCCAAAGTTTATCAATGATTTAGCTGGAATGGATGCGTCTTCCGACACAGATTCGGATGACAGCATCACAAATCATATCCTGGACCTTGGACGCGTAAAACCGACACATTTGTAAGTAATTAGAGGTAAAGAATCAATCAATTGTTTCTTAAAGTCAATATTTTAAAATAACTTTTTCTTTCATTTTCAGAGCCAAAGCAAAGGAATTTAAAAACCATATCCAAGAAATTGATGGCCGTCTTATTTGTGACATTTGTGGGGTGTGGATAACCCTGAAAAGGATTTCCAGTCGGGAAAATGCCGAGCTTAAAATGACCATGCATATTTTTAATCGACACTTTCCAAAGTTTCATAAACTTTGAAAAGTCGCCAGGTGCATCACCTAGTTGTGCTATTTTTAAAATTGTTCTTCAAACAATCATGACACTTATCATCAATACTGCCTTATTTATAAAAATTATCGACTCACATTACTAATAAATTTTGTTATTTTCTATAATCATGTGTCTAATCATGGAATTTCGCTCATAATCCATACAATAATGGCCAACCTCATTATATCCGCTAAAAAATGTCGCCCCATTTTACTTAATCCTTGCATAAAAATATTTTAGCCTTCAAACAAAAGAACCAGTTATTTTGCGATGTTATCTCAAAATTCATTTGAGATTCACTCCCAACCACAGCAAACAAGTCCAAGTTCACCCTCAGTCTAAAAACTTGACATTATAACTCTTTAAGAAAGAGACTCAAATCCTGTGAAACACCTCACTTCCACTAAATTAGATAAGACCCAATTCCAAGGCTCGATAAAATCTCATCTTCCCTAAATTATGTCCATTTGCACTGTCTTGTAAGTTGTACGACAGGATTTTATCTTTGCTTTCTCCTTAATATTTAACTTGTCCAAAAACTTCATTTGGTGGCGACCCTTATCATTTTTACCTTATCTTAATTTCTCAATATTTTAAATTTTATCCAAGTTTTATTTATTTATCCAATTATTTGCCAATTTATTTCCTTTACCAGCCTCTACCACGACTCAACTACTCCAGGATGGCATGTTGAAATTGATGGATTAATTTATTCACAGAGGACAGCTTTCCAAAAAAAGTTTCCACAGTCGAAATTAAGTCACTCCGATAATACCGTGGTTATCAGTGGTGGAGGAGGAGACGGAGTTTAAGGGACACCAGTCTAAACCTCCACTCCATATTGTGATCTCGTATCTTAAACAGATTGCGGCGTTTGGTGGGTGTAGGCTAGAATTTGATAAGCATATTTTTATGGAAATTCAAGGAATTATGCGACAATTGTTAATTTTGCAGGGTATAAAGTTGAAAGTTCGGATTCCACTTCGGATGAGAACGGTAAATTCGGATTGCTTGCAAAATTCAGGAAATTATTGGGAAATTTTCATAATTTTATGATAACCATTTTTACAGGGTTTCGCAAAACGACGCTTTGGACACTGCAGTGCATTAATTAGTGTAAGTTATCAAGACATGATAACATTCAGTAAATTATTGGGAAATTTTCATAATTTTATGATAACCATTTTTACAGGGTTTCGCAAAACGACGCTTTGGACACTGCAGTGCATTAATTAGTGTAAGTTATCAAGACATGATAACACGTTACATGAATTCATTCAAAAAATTTGCAAGCAACTTAATAACTTTTTTTGAACTTTTTAGAAAAACGTGATTTCTAAAATCCTCCAACATTCCGCTAATAATATTTGCCAACTTTCGCAACGTCTTCCACCAGCGTTTATAAATAGTTCTAACGTTTAAACTCTAAGTTACACCCTCTAAAATATATATCCACCACGGAATCAACAATAATGGCCACCGCAATAAATCCCAAAGGTGTCTTCTCCGTGGACCGTATAGTATCTGACCTAGCCATTTTTATCGACTCCTCCGACCTTCATTCCCTCCGAGAGCTGTGGAGTTATCTGGAAGGGAAATTCTTTTCTCGACTAGCACCCTCACATTCTACCGTTGTTAAAAAATATGAATTCGGACTCTACAAATTTTACTTGGTTGAAGCACTCCGAGCCGGAAGAAAGGACAAGATTTCGGAATTCTTTGAAAAAATGGCGACAGAACTCAGTCCTTATCCGGAGTGGAAGGAGTGGTAAGTGCCAAATTTGCGAATTAAGGACCTAAGCTTCAAGCATATTTCGCAACATTGCAAATCTTATTTTACCAGGTACTTAATTGGTCACATAAAAAACCCCGAGGACCACTCCCCCGCATCCACATATTCCAATCGGAATTATAGAGAAGCGTTTTTTGTCTCCATTCGTAACTTTCTGACCGTCATTTATCATCGGACTTGG
>JAAXNX010001833.1:0-15885 GCA_036491905.1 Folsomia manolachei | reverse complement strand
AAAGCGTAAAGTCGTGGTTTCATCTTGGCTAAGCAGTTATGTTATGTCCTCCAGTTACAATTTCAAAATTATAGCATTCAAAACTCAATCACCATGCAGGAAGCGTCTAGGATATGTATTTAGCATAATTTGATAATTTCGAAATTTAAATGTTATAAATTTAACAAAGCAGCAACACCATTCACTTATTGTTCACTTATCTTCATGACCATGCTTGACAGAAGTTGAAACAAATTATCCTATACAGTAACGTCCTCAGTTACAGTCATTGACTTGCAAATTAAACTGAATGAGCTTGACGTAGTAGTAAAAGTAGAATTCACTTCATAGCCATCCCAATGACACATATTTCCTGCACATAAGTGTCATCCAAGAATATATATCCGGTAACTGCAACGATGCATGTTTATTTATTTCATTTCATTTATTTTCTTGGAGGAGTTGAATGAGACCACTTTGCTCCACAACATCATTATTCATGCATGAGTCGTGTCCTATCTATATTATCCATTGTTGTGATTTACTTCAAGAGCTGCAACTACCATTAACCATTTACTCAGTTAAATGGTTTTTGAGACTGACAGAACCTCCTTAATGATTCAGCTCAGGAATTTGCTCAAGTATTTTATGTGAAGCACCAATACAATTCAAATTACACGGAAAACTCATTCGGGGCAGGATACTCGCTCATTCATAATTTTGAGACACTCCAATTCAAGTTGGGGTGTAAGAAAACTTTCATTTTCGGGGATTATAGTACAAAGCCATTTTAGACATGTTGCTCATCAGAACTTGTGTCAGAATGGATGGATAATATTTCTATATTTGTTATGCTCGATATTAGTCAAACTCGCTTTCTTTTCCAAGTTACCTATGTTTAAATGAAGGAATCATCTTTAAAGAAACACGCCTTTGTCGCCTTTCAAACTACAGACACCCGAAATACATTACAATAACTTGTCAGTATGGGATATGGATTACATGCTCATAATATAAAACAAATTTTGTGAGCGACACAACAATCAGCTACTTATTGGATCCTGCAGAAAAAGTAATTTGTTTCGATTCACTCGTCGTCGTTCACTCTCCTTCGTCATCTTCAAAATATTCAATTTCACCCACGCTAATTACCTCGTTTCTATTATCACATCGCATCACATATCCTTCCTTCCTTGGAATTCTAAAGTGCCTAATTTTAAATGTAAAGAGACAGGAAGATGTTTGCTTGCTTAGATATTACTTGTTTGAGTTTCATTCGTAAATAATTTATTCAGCTCGATATTTGTTTATTTGTTGTCTTGCACTGTCATTTTCAGGAAGTTATACCTTGTATTTCTATTTGCTAAGTATGCGTTGTGTAACATGAACATGCTTGTTTTAAAACAGAATAGGAATACTATCCAAAATTAAATTATCGAATATCTATATTTACGCTGATGTTATAAACCTTTGCTTATTTCTGTTTATTCAGTTGGCATTTTTACAAACAAGGTTTTCTTATGGATCCATTGGAGCTATAATTTAATTTATGCAATTCTGCACTGTCATGTCACCAACAAAATTTGATAAAGATTATTGTCTGGAAATTGAATTACAAATGAAAGGAAAAGTGTAATTACTTTTTTCATTGGGTTACAAAGTTTTATTGTAGCTTTCGTCGGTGGCCTTCTCGCCTGCACGTGTAAATATTCGTACTCTCCTTGTAAAGTTATATAAGAAAGGCAAGTCAAACCAAAAACTGAAGTTGATGATTCGAGTTTCCGTCTCGCAAAATTTTGATTAATTTTACCATAAATTTGGGCGGAGGGAAATGTTAGTGGGGAGTCGTAATTAATAATTTGAGAAGAAATGAAACGTAACCGTTTTTTGTGTAATTTAATAATGATCTGATGTAAACTTTCACCTTTTGCCTTGCAACCAAGTTGGTATGAAATATGATTTATCGTCATCGTTCTGCTTGAACACAACACCAGTCACAGCATTTGCATGAATTGGAGATACTTTTGCACCTGCCATAAATCTAGTTGTTTACGAATCTTGCTCACGAAATTTTGTTTTGTATGCATTCGCACAATTCGCACAAGAAGAACGCACCAATCTGAAGAATATTAGTAATAAAAAGGGTGATCTTCAGGCGTCCCGGAATTTCTTGAAGGCAGAAGGCTATAATTTGGTGATAGATTTACAAATTGTGCGACTCACAGTATTTAATAATAATGATAGTCTTTTAATGGTCAATACTTTATCATTAGATGAAATTAATGGGGAACAGATCAATCACTTTCATACAATTGTCGAATGTATGTATTTCTAAAATATTTAAAACGAGCCTGGTATACTATGAAACTTACTATGAAAAATTAGTAAGCACACTTAAGTACATACGTTGTATTGAAACTGAAATTACATTAGTCGAATCATTTGCAACTATTTTCGCTTCCGAGAAGGATCGTTGCCAATATTGTTAATAATCGATAACCACATCATTCGACTACATTATGGTTTATATTTGACTTCCGCAAATCAACTTACAATCTTTATATTATTCGATTTGTGATGGCGAATACAAATTTATGACTCCTGCAACTGCTGAATAATCTATAAGTGGCTTGTAAAGTGGGAAATTATTGTAAACATTTTTTTAGCTAAAGACTTTTGGCACGAGTATTGTTATTAGGTCACTTTGTAAATAATAAATGCGGTTAAATCTAAAGGATATAATGATTGGTGGCTTATGTAAATTGTAGTCAAATTATTTAACCATTCGTCATTTAGCTAATGGCTTTGTTGTGGGACTGTATGCGGATGTTAACCAGCACCCAAGCGGTAAACAACATTTTAGCAAGGTTTCCTATACCGCATTTTCATGGTAAAACCAGCTCATTATCAAAATCATTCTTGCTTTTTTAAAGTAGTTAAAAGAGTTCCAATTTATTCCGAGTTTGGTCATTTTTATGTTTTTTTGACAAGTTTATTACCGTCTTTTTCCACTACGAATATTTGTTTGCTGCATGGAGCAAAATCAGATTTTAAGTGTGATCTTTTCAATAAATTATGAATAGCATAGCTGCCTATTTTATTTGAATGGAGAATCCAACCAAATATTTTACTCCACAGTATATTTTTGAAGAAAAAAACTTTTGAGAATGACATATATGCAGAATTCACACACCAAATATCCCAACGATACTTGTGTCTCATTGGATAATACCAAGCCCGAAAAAATGAAATAATTCAACAATTAACTTTGAAAAATGCTCAGAATGCAGGAACGTCATAAGTTTACAATCTGCAACCCACTCATTGTAACATAACGGAAATTTTACACCACACTTTAATACCCATATATATAATTTTTATGCACATTCTTCGCCTTGAATAAAATTTCCAACCGTAATTTTGGCACCCACGCAATGTACATGTATACCAATCAGTTACTTTTTCGCAATTATTATTTTTCTTATTCGTTTAGTGAATCTCGTTTAAAATTCATAAAATGTGTAGGATGCAACAAACTTGTCTTGTGGAATCCAATAAGGAACTTACCTATTACAACTTTTTTTTTACTTTAAAACAGGTTCAACATCAAAATCCACACGACATTTACGAAGTGCCTGATGGTAAGCCACAGTCCGCAGCCCGACCTGTGCCCACCGTGGTTCCAGAGTGGTTAAACAAAGTCGCAGATGAAAATTTAAAACCTTCTGCGGATGAATATATTGAACACGTTTTACTACCGACACGCGCTACCAAGGTACGTACCGTGCTGCTTGAAAACCCCCATTTCAATACAATACCCTTTGGTCAGTCCGTCAGTCAGCAGTCAAAAACACCTTTCATTAATTAGACAAAAAAGTAGCTGCACTTTTCTGATTTGAAAAACAAAAGAATTCGATTATTTCGATTGAATCTCAATTCAGAAGTCGGCAAGAGATCAAACCAGCAAAGGAAGGAACGAATACAACAAATTCGTGCATCCCATTGAGATTAAGATGAGCAGAACATGTTCGTAAAATATTGGTGATGTGAGATTAAGAAGTTTTTGTTGAGTATTTGAAATGAAAATTGAATCAACCTCATCACAATATCACACTCGAGAGGAAATGAAAACATGTTCAAATTAGTTTTATAGCTTATTAGGATGATTAGCACTTTTCAACCTCAAAGGGTCACATTGAGATGAGACAATAATTTGGTAGATAGCCGCAGCATTGGTTCGTAACTTTCACTCTTTGTGTGCTTTATGTGTCTTACGGATTCCTTGTTTACTTTTACGTATGGACTTGTCTTATCAAATAAAATGAACAAAGGAAAATAAATATTTGTCATATTGTGATGGGTCCTTTTGTGTATGGCTTCCTCGTCTGGTTGTCATTGTAGTTATTTTTGCTATTCTTTTTACTTCACGTTCCTTTACAGGGAGTTGAAAGTGTCGATGAAATGAAGAAAGGAAAATTAGCAGATAGGTATTAGAAACTTTTGATGATATGCAGTATTGAATAAAAGAGTAAAACTTTAAAGATTTATACTGGTAATTGAAATATTATGATTCCATGCATATATTGATCGGCATATCTCACCTACAGACCCGACTTTGTTGGCCAAAAACAACAGTTCTGAGTCAGAACTTCCTTAAACAGATGTGGTCAAATAATGTGATCACGCACTTTTTAATCTTTTTAATGCAAATTACAAAACTAAGCACGTAGTGGTCAAATGCGAAAAAATCAGGTATTTCCGCTACTCAGCCACCCAACCGTGTACNTCGGCACAAGGTCAAATAATGTGATCACGCACTTTTTAATCTTTTTAATGCAAATTACAAAACTAAGCACGTAGTGGTCAAATGCGAAAAAATCAGGTATTTCCGCTACTCAGCCACCCAACCGTGTACTCATGCTGAAAAATGAGCCATTTGGATTCAGTTAGTAGATGAAATTAAGGAGTGATTTACACTGCGCATTGGTCAAACAATTTGATTAGTGATTCGAATCACATGAACATTTTCCACAAATACAGGCACGAAACAAACTTTCGGACCAAGATCTCATTAATTATCTTTATCAAGAGGTGTTTACAGTTTTCTAACGGCAAGTTTGCACTTGGGCATGAAGTTTTGTTGAAATAGAGAGATTTTTAAGGAAACGATGAACTGCACTGGATTAGAAAACTTAATTTTATTCTCGTGGCGTGCGTATGCATGAAAAATTTTCCACTCACAACGGTTTTACATCTGAAAAGATTTATATGTGGTTTTTCCTAGTCACAAAATTANGAAAAGATTTATATGTGATTTTTCCTAGTCACAAAATTACGTGGAAGCCAGCGATCTGAGAGAATTGTTAGAAAGCCAGGTTACATATGGTTCCTAGTAAATTTAGGTTTAATTTAATTTAATAAGGATTTTCCCCGGATGAGCGGAAATGGGTAATTCTCCTACTTAATAAGTGTTTAAATCAAAAATGCACTTAGATCGGATAATCTTCCCACGTTAATTAAAGACGACTCGCTGCGATAGACGCATAGAGTCTGAAAATACAAACACAACATAGTTTGGTGATCTGCATTAAAGAACTCCTGCTGAGATGTACATATTATAGCATTAAGACGAGGAGTAAAAGGCTATTTAGTGTAATCCTTCTTTTGGTCATGCAGTCAAATAAAAAAGACGGCTTGTGAAAGAAACCGAGATAATTTGTCACACTGACAAATCCGCCTTTACATAAAAGAAGTACCGAATCTGTCACCCTCGCAGGAATCAGACCTGAACGTAACGTACCCGTTATTCTGAGAATTCAAATCTCAAATTTGTAAAATACTTAATGATGCGAACTTGAGAATTTGATTTCTGAAATGTCGTAAAAAATATTTCAACTCTTTTATGAATTGATCTCATAAAACAAAAAAGTGTTGAGAATCTAAACTTGAGATTGCCAACCGCTAGAAACAATGACATTTAAATTGATCAATTAACCAACACTTAATGAGGTTAATAAATTAATTCTCAAGCTGTAATTGTTGCAATGTATAACATAATGAGAGGACCTTGTGAATTTGACACAATAGAGAGTGAAACTTGTACAAATGTCAGAGTGAGGGCAGTTTGGAAGTCAGGGGGCGTGCCCATTAACTAATGAACCTTCATTATTTTATTTACCTCTTTCGATAATGGATTAAAGGCTTTTCACCTTCGTCTGATAATTAGTCCAAAAAGCACCAATTACGCTATTTTAAACTTTTCACAAGCCAGTCAGTCACCCTCATTTACGCACATCATATCTTTAACAATGAAATATAATTAGCTGAGCTAACACCACTAGGAACATGTACAATGATTCAATCGTCAAAATTCTCTTCATATGTGCTTCACAACTCTCCAATCTCTAATTATGTTGCATATTTAATGGGGATATAGCACACAGCAAGTAGCCAACGCACATCACACCCATAAATAAGAAGTCAACTATTAAATAAATTTGTCTTTTTTGTTCATCAATCTCCATCAAGGGAAGAAAGTGTTTTATTGTTTTGTTCTAATTGTTCTTGCAGGATGAGGAGTCGTCCAAGAACTTCATTGAGACGCTGAAACGAAAATTGAGCCAAAAGAATTTATTGGCAGCCGTAAAAAACTCCGACCTAACCAAATCTACCAACAATAACCACAACAGCGTTAACAACACCATTGTTGCTGCTAATAACATATTTCAACAATAACTCACCATCATCCACCGCACTAGCTAAAAAGGCTGTGACAGAATATGGTAAGTGTGAATTATTCTCTGGGACACCATAATTTTCAGCAAATCCATCATCATTACTTGCGCAACAAGTACTATTTGCAAACTAGAGTAGTTATTTTATTTTGAAGGAATCACTTTTCCCAGAAATGCACTTCAGAAATGCACTTCAGAGATTGTTTGGAGAATTGAATCTAAGAATGAACTGCAACTCTATTGCAAATCGTTTCTGTCAGTGCAGCACATTCAAAATCCTATCAGTGCAATTTGGAGTTTGCTAACAATGGAATAATAAAGGAGTCACTGTTGTAGTTTTCAGGTCAATCAATCAAGGTTACATACGGACAATTTTCATTCCGATCCCTGTATCCAATCAATTCGTTCAATAAGTTGTACTTAATCATGGCTGAAGCATATAAATGAATCTACTCCAATTCAATCAGGGCACATCAAACGGCCTGTATAATGCTCCAATCTCAAATAAAAGTCCTACATGCATTGCGAAGTCATCACACTCCGTCGGTTTTTGCAATTAATGGTTGTAACTTCATATTTTATCCCATTTTTCACAAAATTCATAGTCAACATATCCAACCGTATTACTACTCAATATAAACGAAAAAAGCCGAAGCTGAATCTGTAAACTCATGGATTTGAATCTTATTTATGAGAAATTTCAATAATCATGTCTTTCATCAGGAGAGTGCACGAATAGAACCGTCGTTATCTATCACTTTATCATTTCGAATTTAGGTCTCGCCTACCCACTTGCCATTTCTTTAAGATTTAACAACTATTTTTCAAGTAATTTTGCACCTACAGAATTATCTGTGCATAATTTATTCCTTCTTAGTTAGTGCAATACAGTCTATGCGATTTTGATTATTGTCGTGAATTCGGTCAGTAAATTCATATAAATGTTGTGGAACTATAAATAACTTTTGCAATAAAAAACAAAATTACAACTGGCCTCCTGTTTAGCACAGTTAGTATACCTGAAGATTTAAAAGCTTGTTTTTTGTACTATTCATGAATCCACTTGCAAACCTCGTTTTTGTCGTTCAGTTTCTGCATTTATCTAGTCAAGGTGTTCTTGCAAAACTCAGTTTTGTATTCTACTTCAGTCCGCTGTCTATTTTTTGCATTTTACAAAAATATTCCATTAAATGAGGAATGTGCAACATAAGTATGCACCTAATTACAGGAAAATGCCTCCGCCCGAAAGTAAAATTCTAAGGAACAATATGCTTAACTTTTGGTTTTCAGTCTTGCTTTGAATGACGGAGTGTTCAGTTACTTTTCGATTTAATTGCCATTAATTTCAGTTTTTAGCACTTTCAATGTCATTCCTGAGTGTTACCGGTGGACTAAAGAGAAAGAGATTCCTGTAAAAAATGGGGACAAAAAACATTATTCAGTTGTTGAAACTTGGAGAGAACGCAGAAATGAGTGATTAGGTCAATTAATACATTGTGAAGCAAGCAAGTATTGCTATAATCTTTCATCGTCGCCTTTTCCTCTTTTCTTATATTTTTTATGGATGGGATTTAAGATTATTGCAAAGTAAAAAAATGAACAACACTTGCAAGTTCGTTGTGAATACCAGAAGTGTTCACCTATTTTATGTTGAAAACAGTTTTTATCTCGCATTCTACTACATTGGCTTAGCAATGCAAGTCATATCATAGCAGATAAAAACTGAAGTTGCATCCATCGCATTAGGTGCGAAATTAATACAAGTCGTGAGAATCATGTCGTAAAAGGATGTAGCTCTAAATCCGAACTTGCTAGACTAAGGACAGATGCACAATTTCAGATAGATTTTCTAGCAGTGGCACATTTTGTGCAACCAAAGAACTTTTGAGGAAGACTTCGACTCTGCATCACACATGGACAGTACCATTCATGTATGGTGATAACTCGTTAAATTCGCAATAAGTAATGTTTTAAAATGGCCTAATCACAAGATTGATATTCAAATGTGCTCTTTTTATATGTAAGAAATATATTTTTCGTCTTTCCGCTCCGCTGAATAAGATGCCCGAAACTTTGATTCATGGGCTCACTGACATGATTGTGTCAAATATATTTTGAAACTAGACCACAAAATAACAAGCTAGTGCATTTTATTTGCTACATTTTTTGAACCGCCTACAATTTTTGTGTTTTTGTTACACGAGCTGTTGTGTCCCTATTTGAAATCATTTATCTTTGGAATCGATCTAAAGACAAAGACTCATTTAAATATTATCCTAGCCAGATACATTCTTATTTACGTGATAGCTTTCTTGTTATTGGTTGTAAAAACTAAAAATTGTCATGTACTTACATGATACAAAAAAAGCCGGTCGAATACTGCCCATCAACTACACACGCAAGTATAATTGCATTCCATGCTGTTAATACGTATTTTTACTCGAATTCAATGAAATGCACAGTGATCGTGCTGTACGATCAACAAGTAATTATGGAACAATGAAGGGTCTACTTGAGCTGTTCAATCACCATAATCAAATAAAAACAGCTTGTGACCAAGTAAAAGCGTGAATGAGCAAGTACGTATTCAATCAATCGGTTCAAGCAAAATTGGCGATTTTGGTTGGCATATCGTCTAATTTATAAAGAGGGTGGCCACTCCACCATTACATTTTAACAACGACTCATTTGGTACCGATTGAATTGATGAATCGAGTTTATCAATGATCATCATACCGTCGCAATCAATGAGAAAGTAAATTCGTCTCTGACAATGAAGGGTTAGACTAAATTGTGACTTCGCTTAAATTTTGTATGCAATCAGTAATCAAGATCGTAGGGATTAACAAGTTTATTGTAAAGTCTTTCGAACTTTGCATGTTGCGTCGACATTGTTTCTACTTAACGTGTTTTTGAATACTTCAATTAATTGATATTATTTTATATAAACCCTTTTTAAAATCCGTTTTAAAAGGTTTGTCAATAAAATAGAAAGACAACTATATTAAAACTCTGCAGTTTGTAATCTGGACTGTAAATCGGCGTTAACCTGTTTTAAATCACTTAAAAGGTGATTTAACATGAACGTGACTGTTTTTATAAACCGGTGATATCAATACTCAAAGCTACAATATTAACCTGTTTAATTCGACTTTTAATTATCTCAGGCCCACAACAAATCAAGCAGATAAAGGATGCATTACAGAAATATCCGTGGTTTTACCGTGTGGACCGAAGCAAGGCGGAATTAATTCTAGAAAATTGTAAGTGGTCACGATTTCATTACATTTCTCGGTTATAACCGTGATTTTACGAGAATTTCCAATGACACGGTTGGGAATTGACATTAACTGATAGTGAATCAATTCACGCCATGAAAATATCTTTAACGGAATGAATGATGCAAAGCAATGAATCTCAACTTCAATCTCAAATTAAGCACATTATTTATCACCAATTATATTTAAATACCTGCATATTTAGAAATGAGCAAAATTAAATGTAGAAAACGAAATGACAAGAGGACAAATTGTTTTTCATTAATCACCAGAAAATTATGAACAAATCGTGATGAAAAATCACATTTGTTTTGTAAAGGAACAAAAGGATGCCCAATTTAGACGGCTAACATTTTTCCATTGTCTCACCACACCGTATTAAGCATGAAAATATCTTGTTCTGAATCAGAGCAGCAGAATCTGCATTTGCTACTCGGTAGTTAGATAGTCTCACAGTCGTGTGGTTGTTATCAATGTCAGTCAACCAAGACTTTTATAGTTCTGTCAATTTTAAAAATAGAAATGAGACGACGGAGAAAATCGGTTGGGAAGTAACAAGATGACGATTCGAACGGGTGGAACTAATATGCTCTAATTATAGAGATTCATTCGAAAGAATAAAAAAGTGCATGTTGCCATTTATTTATTTGCATATCGCAGCTTCTTGATTTCTCTTTCATTTTGAGTGACAATGGAATAAATGCCATTCTTGTAAGATAGCAAATATATGCGCCATTTCGTCTGTCATTCATTGTTTTAGTTTATGTCAGTTTATACCTCAACTCTTGTCTAGGTCGAGCTGACTTAGATTTTATTGAATGGATAAGAAATCATGTACACTTAGTGGGGAAATGAATCCATCTGAATTTAATTGTAGTGATTTTGAATGTTTTTTGGTAAATATTTATAGTGCTTTGAAATTTTATTATGTGATTTAGGTAAGGACGACGGTTACTTCTTGGTACGAGATTGTTATCATGGAGGTGCCAATGTTCCCTTCACCCTCACCATAAGGTATAAAGAAATAATAAATATATAAGGTATAATCCTAATAATCACTTCGCCGAATCTGATTATAAGACAACCAATTCTCAACTTTATTCGCTGTCGCTTCAGCAGGGTTCAACTTCGGCATAAAATTTCTGCGGTGTTCTTGATGATGCTTTCTCTTTTTCTTCTTCTGCTTTCTCTTTCTGAAATTGGAGAAGTGGCGTCAATCCTTCTTCGAACGACTCTTGAATTGCTGACGCATCTTTTAATCCATAAAAATGTGGTCGATTTTTTGGCCCCTTCTGACCTTCAATCACGACAACGAACCAATCTGTCCAGTGACTGCTGCCTTCTTCATATCCGTATTTGTTTTCTTTTGGAAGACATGAACAACGGAAATATTCCCTGAAGTAGTAGGGAATATCGTATCATTCCATACACTCCTTTGTCGAAGTTACGACAGTTGAAGGAAGGTCCTTGAATTGGAGTGGGCGATTAGGATATATTCTGCAATTTATGCGTAATTCAAAAATCAGAGTTAAAGATGCAAACAGTTACATTTTTCATTGGGAATGTTTTCACCAAAAAAAAACGACTGGACATAACGAGCAGTTTTCTATGTTGCACGCTTCCGTTTTTCTGACCAAAATTGGACCCTTCTTTTCTTCCTCAATGTTCGTGTCGTGTCCTCACTTTCTCCCATTGTCCGTGGTATTTTGGGCGAATCTGCAGAAAAGCTGGTGGAAATACTCTGGCGACGCTTTCTTTTTTGCAATTCACTATTACACTTTGCAATGTAAGAGAGAGACAATTTCTTGATGAAGTTCATCGTCCGTCAAATTTTCAATGTCCGCCATTGTTGAGTATTTATTATTAAAGACAATCCGTGCAATTAAATTAATCTGGCCACGGAAATGACAATATTTGTGAGAGCCAACATTAGATGCACACCAACAATTCAGCCTTCCCTTTTTATGTTATGATAATAATAAAGCTTTGTATGTTTTTGTATGCACAGATTCAATCGACGTCTTTTCCACATTCAGATTAGACTAAGACCGGATTCAAGATTTGCTTTGGGTAAGCTAAAAACAAAAATAAACATATAAACATTCATAAATATTATTACAAAACTGACACAAGTATTGGAATTCTTCTTGTTCATTTGTCACAAAAAGTTGACTTAAAGAATTTTCTTTCTTTCATTTGCAGGTACTCTGAAGCAAAATGAGATGCACTTCTTGACTGTTGAAGAAATGATCAATACTTATAAAAAGAGTCATTTACAACTGCATTCTAATGGGAAATTCTTCGGAGAGACAAAACTCACTCAGCCACCGATGGTTTATTCTTTTTCTAATAAATGTTAAAAGAATGATAGACTACTTAAATCGACGTAATAAAAAAGTGCCTGGCTTATAATTAAGTCACAATTATAAAGCAATTAAGATGGAAATAAATTTGTCATCATAATTGGTTTGAAATTGTATTATGCAATTAAGTTAAGGACAAGCATGTGTAAGTTAATTGTGTTTTGGTTATTTTATTGTATATACAATGATGAAGGATGAAAAGTGTAAGGTTACCTCTAGCCATTAAGAGTCTCAAGGGAAGCTGTAATAATGAAAGCAAACAAAAACGAAAATTTGTCTCATTTCATTTGTCTTTTTTGGTTTAATGATTATGATACTTGATTTGTTTCAATTTGTTGGTTTGCCAATGCAATAAAAATATCACATTGTTGTTGAATAAACCTGTATGGATCATTTATTTGTACACCTTGAAGATCAGTGATCACTCATTTAATCATTTCACATAGTTACTTCATCAAGGCAACTACACTAAAATTAAAACAAAAACCGTAATATTTTGGCAAAATACAAAATTCAGAATGGCATAAATTTTCTAAACCGAGCAATCAAAGATGTTGACGACGTAAACGCAGAATACTTAACATGTCTAAGAATATCACAACACCATGGACCTTCCAGGATGGTAGGGAGTACATTGTTTCCCTAACCTGCATCGAACACCCCACCGTAAATGCATCTATGGCTCTTAAGCTCAATGACAAAATCACGTCGGAAGAATGGAGTTGCGGATTTGATGCAAAATGTATGTCTCAGTTTTTATACCATTCCATTACTGGAAAATTCATAATGAAAACTTGACCCAATCATGTTTTCAGACATTGAAAATTTGACCCAAAAGACTGGAAGCTTTAAACCATTTCCAGTATTCATTTCAATGGTTCAATCCGCCCTGTTGAAGGTAAGAAATTAGAAATCCACTGTAAATTTCTATTCCCCAGAATCTGTAAGGGTTTCAACTATTTTGACTAAATTGGTTTTACATGTAAAACTAGAAAAGTGACTCCGTAGCCTTGGACTTGATGAACTTGGTTGATTTGGAAAACCTTCGAGTACAAAAGGGCCAACTCTCTTCTACTACAACTGCCCATTTTGGAGGAAAATGCAGCCATTTCAATTTCAAGCACAATAACGGTGATTTGAACTCATCCTTAGGCGGTGACAATGCAGGAAACGGAATTAGAGACAAATGTCAAAACAACGACAATGCATCTTCAAAGAAAAAATTCTTGATCATTCAATATTCAGCGGAATTTGATAAGTAAGTTGAAAATCAACAATGATGATGTGGCTCATCTTCTTATTCTGGTCGCGTTTCTGTATTATCAAACCAATCCTAGTGAAACCATCCAATCCAAATCCAACCAACTACACTTAACGATACTTGAATTCCTTCACAACTCAATAAATATGGTCTTGACTTTTGACAGTGTGATCGGTCAGTCATAAAATACAAAGTTGAACAACAAGTCTACTCCTAAACGGCGATATTGCATTATCAACTTTCTTAACTAGATTAGATTAGCTCGCTCAAATCATGCAATACAGATACCATTACGTTGCATTGTTGCAATGGAAAGGTCAAGTTATTGCATGACATGGCAATGACCAGACCAGACTAGAGTTGCCTAAAGAAAGATGCAATACGCGATTACATATTTACAGCAACGCTACATGTCTCAGTAAATCTTTTGGATAGAAATGGAAAGTCAATAAGACAAAAACAACCTCATGAAGTAGTTGGTTAGTTGGTTGGGTTGCCTCAGCTGATTCTGTACCAATTATTCTTAGATTGTTGAATAATTACGAAAAGAACTTTATTTTATCACTTTTAAAAGATGAAAAAGCCAACGAGATGATAATCATATTACAATTTCTAAATCATTATCAAACAAACCTGTCTAATTGACAAATGGCTTTATTGGTACAATGCGATGCAATCTAATATCAAAGGCTACATTATTGCAGACGAAAGTAAAAATAAAATGACAAATTGTTAATATATTCCACGTCTATTAATACCTACCATATTTTATTACTTTGAATTTAGAGTTCACTATCCAATACCCCTTAACTATTCTGGGCCGCCGAATCTTGCAGTAATGCAGAAAAACATTCTCCAGCTGAAGAGTGAAGTGGTGGCACTAAGAAACGCCAAATCCTCTCTGGAAGACGAAGTCGGCATCTTGAAGCAAACGCAAATTGCAGGATATATTCCTGAAGGGATGAAGAGCTCCAATTTTTTCTGTTCCAATGAATTCATGGCAAATCAACTTCGTCAGCAGAGTATGAATCAAAAATTCATCAGTGTTGATTTTTTGGGCTCCGAGTCTGGAAAGATGAAAGACAGATGTCCGGAAGACCAAGTCCTCTTTGAGAAATTGACTCAAAGATTAAACATTCTGGAAGACAAGTTAAACGCAGAGAGAGCAGACCACCTCAGCAAAATTGAGTCCCTCCAGGCAGAAAATGATTTCCTTCGACAAAAAGTAGGTCGCTCAATCTAAATACTTGCTTTGATTTCATTTTTATAAACAATTTGCCAACTTATTCATCATACAACTTAATGCAACGCCCAACGAGGCAGTATTTACTTTAATTAGCGTCTCTTTTGCATATCCAAAGGCAATCAGAATCAAGGGTGAAAGACCTGTTTTCAGAGGCTGTGCTCTGCTCTGATCATCAGATTCAAAGCAATTTCAAATCTGATTTTTACAAGTATGCGCATAAAATCTTGAAACCATCAAGACCAAGCAAAACAGTGTTTTGGTCCATAAAGCAGACATAAAATGCTGTGTCATTCATCACGTTAAAACAGTTTAGTAACTTACAACTTGTAAGCTAGATGTGGACTGAAAATTGCACTAATTTCACAAATCACTGCAACTCATGGTTGAAAACCATTTTGCTGAATACAAATCGAATTGCACATTATTCATTACTTTTTCACTGAATTTGAAAGAATTTTCGTATATGACATTACATATTCGTGCAGGTTGATATTACTTTACAAGTATTAAATATCTGCATTTCACGTTACTGTCAAGGTGTGAAATGAAAACTTGATCAAATTCATTGTCATCGTCTGGTTGAGGTAATTTATTTACTGCTGTGGCACTATGTGCTGTGATATATAAGGAATTGCGGCTACTGCTTTGCATCACCGCTAACGACTTTTGAAAGCTATGTGAAGGGTGATGACGAGACTGCGGTGTATTTGTTGTCTCTTTTGAAAATTATGATCAAATTGTAGGACAATGACAGTGACAGCGAAACGCAACGCCAAATACGATCAGTGATCACCGTGGTTAGTATGTTTGGTGTGGTGTGTGGTTTCGCCTCAGGTCCACATGTCCGTCTTGGCCGCTTGTTTTTCCATAATACACGCATAATTGTAATTGTCAGCATTGTGGTGGTCGTAAATTGAATGCGACTTTCATTTTAATAATCCAACAACAAACCATTTCATCAATAGTAGGCGGATAATGTTCTTTGAGATGAGATCAGTTTTGGAAGAAAAGAATGGTTGAGTCC